>JAULUF010000014.1:770000-802500 GCA_031834385.1 Semotilus atromaculatus
GTGTGTGTGTGTGTGTGTGTGTGTGTGTGTGTGTGTGTGTGTGTGTGTGTGTGTGTGTGTAGTTCATGCTGCCTAGAGGTGTAGCGGGAAAAGCAGTTTTAGGAAACTCTTTTATTGTCTTTACACAGAGAGTTTCTACAGATGTGCCCACGAGTCACTATAACTGTCATATTAAAATGTATATATTTTTCTGTGAACAATAAACTTAAATATAAATGTAAGTGTTGGTGAAATGTAAAATGGTGAATGTAGGGTAATGTAATCAGTTTATTTTTGTAAAGTGCTTTGATACAGGGGTCAAAGATCAGGTATATATACTTTTTAAGTTTTTAACTTCATACTTTTTATAAATTACTAAAGATAAAGATATTAAGCTATGTTTTCTGAAAAAAAGTATCAAAGTTAAATAAGGTCATGTTTAATACAAGAAAAATGGCATAGAAAATAGATATCGTTTTCCTTTTGAATTGAGTTTATTTGTCTGACTCTATTGGCAGGGTACTTTTTAACATTGCAAACTGCATAGATTTGCACCGTGCATTTATATGAAAAAAACATGCAAATAATAATAAATAAATCTAGGCACACTATAAAAAGGGATTTTTCAAAGATAAAAATTTTTACAAAAAAATACTACTTCAGTTTTTTTACTTCAAAAATTCAGATTTAATTAGATGTAAACAATTTCCATTGTTTGTGAAATTTTGCGATTTCTACTCTTTTTTGTTTTCAGTGCACGACTGGATTAAATGCCTCATGTCTGAACGATAAATAGTTTGACATGCCATTGGCAAGAAACAGAAGATGACAGACGGTTAAGAGCAGCTTCTGAATCCTGAAGATCTGTGTTTGTGTGTGTGCAGAAAAAAGACGTTTAAACATCTTTGCAGTGACATAATGTTAGCGAAGATGAATATATAAATATGAGCTGCGCTTTCCTACACAAAAATAAACACTACAGCAGTGAGAACACAGCAGTTCAGAAAGCATCGGATCATGGAGACGTGGATGTTTACAGCGGCTCCAGCACTTCATACAGTAGATGCTGTCCAGTATTAAACATGAAAAACAGTGTCAGAGTCGCTTTCAATAAGAATCACAGCTTCAGTTTCTATAAAGCGTCTCTTCAGTGTGTTCATGTTTTTATCGGCCCATTAAGAACATTCCTCCGATATATTAAAGCCGATAAATAATGTGTTATTTCCTTCAGCTGAGACACTTGAGATGCGCACTGTTCAACATGATGGTTTTGAATTGCTTGAAATATGATTGAATCACTTCAAAAAGAAAAATAGATTCAAGTGCAACGTGTGTAGTGCAAGTCTGTCATATCGGCTTCATAAAATTATCATGAAACCATCAATATAATTGTCTAATTGTGACATGATGAGACTTTTATTTTTGTAATCAGGCTCTCAAAAATTATATAAAATTTGGATTTAGATTTGTCGACCAATATATCGGTTATCGGCTTTCAGATATAAAGAATTATCGGTTATCGTATCGGCCAAATTTTAATTTTGTGCATTACTTATTTAATATTTAATTTCATTTAATTATAATTATTAATTTAACGAATTAATACATCTGTTGAAAAAAAATCTACTTTTAAGTAGATTAAAAAAAAATTTAGCTGCTAAAATGTTTTAAATGACCTTTTCCATAGTAACGCAATGCCGGATTTCAGAACAGTTTTCACAGGATGGATTTTGTATAACTTTCCGTTGACACCTAATTTGTTGATTACAAAATATGTGATTGGGAATAAAGGTAATAAAAAAAAAAAAGGTCCATATCGTGCATCTCTATGAAGCAGGTTTCCCCAATGCCTGAGCACTCATGTCGAGTCCTGACTCATAAGAGTGTGTGTGTGTGTGTGTGTGTGTGTGTGTGTGTGTGTGTATGTGTGTGAGTGTCAGTGTGTGTGTGTGTGTGTGTGTGTATATGTGTGTGAGTGTGTGTGTGTGTGTTTGTGTGAGTGTGAGTGTGAGTGTGAGTGTGAGTGTATATGTGTGTGTGTGTGTGTGTGTGTGTGTGTGTGTGTGTGTCACGGATGCCTGTGTCGTGTCAAGATTACAGTCTGCTATTTACAGACAGAGCAGTTAACATGGCATCTCTGTTTAATAGAGTTACACCAGCCTGGTAAAACAAGGACAGATGTGTGCGCTGACGTAGGAAAATATGCTCAACAATGTTTTGCTAACATTCCCATTAAGTTATGAAATCGTTATTTCTGAACGCTCAAAAGATCCAGTTTTGTTTATTTTAGAGTTTTTTCTTGGTTATGTGACCGTTAAGGGAACATTCCATTGTGTCATTCTTCAAACATTATGAGAATGTTACTTTTGAATGTTCTCTGAATGTTCTGAAACAAGTAACATTTAAAAAAAAAATAATAATCGAACTATTTTTTTTTTAAACGCTCCATGAATGATGCATAAATAATGTTTCTGTGCTGATGTTTTGAGAACATTATTAAAAACCAGATAACTTTTAATGAATGTTTTGTTTAGGTGCACAGATATGAAAATTTTGCCCGATGTCGATAACTGATAATTCTTCATATTTGAAAGCCGATATCCGATATATTGGCCAATAAATCCAAAATGTTTTATAATTTTTGAGAGCCTGATTACAAAATCACCATTGAAAGCCATGCCAGCACACAATTATAATGATGTTCTCATGATTTTATAAGTGATTCAGTCATATTTTAAGAATTTAAAAACCATCATGTTGAACAGTCGCATCTGAAGTGCCTCAGCTGAAGGAAATATTACATTATTTATCACCTTTAATATATCGGCCACATTTTCTTATCAGGCCGATAACGATAACAATAAAATGAACATATATCATCCGATACCGATATGGTGACAGATATATTGTGCATTCCCAGTTCTATTAATGTTACTAGAAGAACGTTTGTTTGTAACTTTGAGAGAAACTTGCCAGAACGATCGTTTGCTGGGTTTTTGGATATTCTAACATAGCATGTGTTGTGCAATTGCATAATTAACACATAATTGCTCTCGTTTGGACCAATTATACAGGGTACAAGTTGTTTTTGCAGGTATGTGCCTTGAAGACAAGTGCACAGCTATTTTTATGCTATTGAGTCACTGGTCTGGTTTTGATTGTTGAGGGTTTTGTGATCCAGTTTGTCTGTAAAGCTGTGATAATTCTTATTGAGGGCAATCACTGAGGGCAATCATGCTTTCTCTTGCCCTGCGAAAGCGTTTTGTGTTGCCAGAAGGCATGTGTCCACGTTCAGCTTTTATGAACTCACCTGTTTCTGGAGCTGTGGAGATCATGAGAGCAAACGCTAGAATCCAGCGCAGCATTAAAAGTTTGATCTAGATTGGTCCAGATTGAGTCTGCTTGCGTCTGCCAGAAACAGACTGGCAGTGATGGTCTCGGTTCGTGTCAGTGTTCATGCGAGAGCTGCCAGTATTGTTTGTGCGTGAGAGCTTGCTTCAGTGTGCCAGAGCTCAACATCATTAGATTTCTCTTGTTTGTCCACATACTTGCAGTCCATGACAGTTGCTGGCAGCCGACACAGAAGTACAGGTTGTGTGACCTAAACTAAAGCAGATGTACAGATCGCTGAAGCATGATCTCAGAGCTACGAGTGAACACACACACACACACACACACACACACACCATCAGTCAGTCGGGATTCTTGTGTGTCGACGGTACAATTATGATTGCGATGATAAATGGACAAACGAATGGATGAAGGAATGAACAACTCGAACTATTGCATGTCCACACAACCAAAGCTTATGTTTCGGGAATGTATTTAAGCAATATTACACGAGCAAGAATGATATCTTCTGAATATCAACACAGCTGTGATTGCGAGTGTAATATTGCTTTTATAACATTTCAATAAACAAAGAGTAACTTACATTTTTACACACAGTATTGCCATTTACTTTGTCTATTTTTGCTCCGCCAATGAAAATAGTTCCATATGAGGCGAAAACAGATTCAATGCGTTTTCCTAGCAAAACATTCATTAGTGGGGTTTCCTTCCTGAATGAACCAGGGTTTTGAACAGATCAATTGAGTGAATCATTCAATGACTCACTCATAAAGACAATGGTTTCATTTCTGAATGGATCCATGTTTTGAACTAATTGCTTGAGTAAATTATTCAATGACTCACTCTTAAAGACAATTACTTGTTTCATTCGTGAATTAATCAGTGCTTTGTATGAATCACTTGAGTGAATGATTCAAAGACTGATTTATAAAGACAATGAGTGTGTTCGACTTGAAGCGGCACTACACAGACCGATCGGTGTATAACATCAGTACCGCGAGAGCGATTCGAAAGCTTGTGTGTAGCCATCTGTTCTTTAAACGCTCTCGCGGTACTATGATGTCATACACTGACCAGCCTGTGCAGCGCCGCTTCAAGTCACACACACCCAAGTACTTGTTTCCATCCTGAATGAATCAGTGTTTTGAACGAAGTGGTTGAGTGAATGATTCAATTAATTGTTGATAAAGACAATTACTTCTTTTGCTCCTGAATTAATCAGTGTTTAGAGCAAATTGGATGAGTGAATGATTCAGTGACTCCTTTATAAAGACAATTACATGTTTCGTTCCTGAATGAATCATTGTTTGAAACAAATCGTTTAAGTGAATGATTCAGTGACTCATTTATAAAGACAATTACCGTATTTTCCGGACTATAAGTCGCTCCGGAGTATAAGGCGCATCAGTCAAAAAATGCATCATGAAGAGGAAGAAAACATATATAAGTTGCATTTATTTAGAAATTTATTTCACAAAATCCAAGACCAAGAACAGACATTTAAAGGAGCTGTATGTAAGAAATGTATTTCAATTAATCATACATTTTCCCTGATATGTCACTAGACATTAAGAAATCATGTTCATTTCAAATACTTATATCACTGACAACAGTAGTCCGGCCAGGATATTGTCATTTAAAAAGTGAAGTTGCAGCCCTCAACTGATGTTGATGTTGTCATGTTGTGTTTTGGTCTGTTGCTCCACCCTCCACCGATCCTCCAATCATGAGTCAGTGGTGTTGCTCCACCCTCCACCGATCGACCAATCATGAGTCAGTGGTGTTGCTCCACCCTCCACCGATCGACCAATCACGAGTCAGTGGTGTTGCTCCACCCTCCACCGATCGACCAATCACGAGTCAGTAGTGTTGCTCCACCCTCCACCGATCGACCAATCACGAGTGAGTGGTGTTGCTCCACCCTCCACCGATCGACCAATCACGAGTCAGTGGTGTTGCTCCACCCTCCACCGATCGACCAATCACGAGTGAGTGGTGTTGCTCCACCCTCCACCGATCGACCAATCACGAGTCAGTGGTGTTGCTCCACCCTCCACCGATCGACCAATCACGAGTCAGTGGTGTTGCTCCACCCTCCACCGATCGACCAATCACGAGTCAGTGGTGTTGCTCCACCCTTCACCAATCGACCAATCACGAGTCAGTGGTGTTGCTCCACCCTCCACCGATCGACCAATCACGAGTCAGTGGTGTTGCTCCACCCTCCACCGATCGACCAATCACGAGTCAGTGGTGTTGCTCCACCCTCCACCGATCGACCAATCACGAGTCAGTGGTGTTGCTCCACCCTCCACCGATCGACCAATCACGAGTCAGTGGTGTTGCTCCACCCTCCACCGATCGACCAATCACGAGTCAGTGGTGTTGCTCCACCCTTCACCAATCGACCAATCACGAGTCAGTGGTGTTGCTCCACCCTCCACCGATCGACCAATCACGAGTCAGTGGTGTTGCTCCACCCTCCACCGATCGACCAATCACGAGTCAGTGGTGTTGCTCCACCCTCCACCGATCGACCAATCACGAGTCAGTGGTGTTGCTCCACCCTCCACCGATCGACCAATCACGAGTCAGTGGTGTTGCTCCACCCTCCACCGATCGACCAATCACGAGTCAGTGGTGTTGCTCCACCCTCCACCAATCGACCAATCACGAGTCAGTGGTGTTGCTCCACCCTCCACCGATCGACCAATCACGAGTCAGTGGTGTTGCTCCACCCTCCACCGATCGACCAATCACGAGTCAGTGGTGTTGCTCCACCCTCCACCGATCGACCAACACGAGTCAGTGGTGTTGCTCCACCCTCCACCGATCGACCAATCACGAGTCAGTGGTGTTGCTCCACCCTCCACCGATCGACCAATCATGAGTCAGTGGTGTTGCTCCACCCTCCACCGATCGACCAATCACGAGTCAGTGGTGTTGCTCCACCCTCCACTGATCGACCAATCACGAGTCAGTAGTGTTGCTCCACCCTCCACCGATCGACCAATCACGAGTCAGTGGTGTTGCTCCACCCTCCACCGATCAACCAATCACGAGTCAGTGGTGTTGCTCCACCCTCCACCAATCGACCAATCACGAGTCAGTGGTGTTGCTCCACCCTCCACCAATCGACCAATCACGAGTCAGTGGTGTTGCTCCACCCTCCACCAATCGACCAATCACGAGTCAGTGGTGTTGCTCCACCCTCCACCGATCGACCAATCATGAGTCAGTGGTGTTGCTCCACCCTCCACCGATCGACCAATCCCGAGTCAGTGGTGTTGCTCCACCATCCACCAATCGACCAATCACGAGTCAGTGGTGTTGCTCCACCCTCCACCGATTGACCAATCACGAGTCAGTGGTGTTGCGGCATCCGGGTTGCCAGCTCTGCTCTAGTTCCCACGGCTCCAGCTAATAACGTGTCGGAATCGGATCCTGCAGCCTATCTGGCAACCTTGAGTCAGTAATTTGAAAGTGATTGCAGTACCAGTTTTGGCCACAATCTTTCATACAGCTCCTTTAATCTGGAAAGGCAAGTTATTCAACTATACAATAGCATAAAGAACATACCTGGAAGGCTGAATAGGCGAAATTAACATAAGTTCACCAAGCTCCCGATCTCATTCCACATCACTGAATCCATTGAATTCTTCATCGTCGGTGTCACTGAACAACTCCGCTGAACAACTGTCTTTCTGCTGCTCGATTACCGTTTTTGGCTGCATATTTTACTATGTAATCTGCAGAATAGGATTTTCTTTTTATGGGGGCATTTTGTTTGTGTTCAGTCTTTCTCAGTTGTCTTTAAGTTAATGTTTCAGTTAACAGTTTTTCAGTTTTCAGTTGTTTTCAGTTCAGGGGTAGGCTACAGGAGCAGCATAGAGCGCCCTCTCGCGGCTGTACACGGTAATGTTTTATCTTGGTTCATGTCAGTCAGTATGAATTCATTTTGATATATAAGTCGCATCTGACTATAAGTCGCAGGACCAGCCAAACTATGAAAAAACGTGTGACTTATAGTCCGGAAAATACGGTACTTGTTTCGTTCCTGAATGAATCGTTGTTTAGAACAAATTGGTTGAGTGAATTATTCAGTGACTCATTTATAAAGACAATTACTTGTTTCATCCTGAATGATTCAATGTTTTAAATGACTCAGTTTAATGAATGCTTCATTGACTTGTCTCCACCTACTGCCGTAACAATGTAACATGCAGAAAGCAGAGTGTTAACTGTTGTAAAATGTTATTTAAGAGAAGTGAAGCCGTGTTTTATGTATTGTTTTCAGTCTTGCGTACAGTATATTAGGCAGAGACGTTTAAACACAGACGTTCATGCAGTGATGAGCTGTCGTGATGGCAGACACACCACCCAATACAAAGACAAAAATGAAGCAACAGAGCCACAAATATTTCTTAAAACAGGATGTAGGGCTCTGATAAACACGGCTCCTGCTTTAAACAAATCTTCTGCAGTGTGTGGTCCTTCTGAAGCCCGAGAGCACTCGCTCATAAACCTGAGAGGAGGGCTGTTAATACATGCTGTGTGTGTGTGTGTGTGTGTGTGTGTGTGTGTGTGTGTGTGTGTGTGTGTGTGTGTGTGTGTGTGTGTGTGTGCAGCATCTGTACAGGATGATGTGTTCTTCTCCAGATTAAAGCTGGTTTGTGCATCTTCACTCATGATGAGTTTCTGTGTTTCCTCAGTTCTACAGCTGAGACTCCAGCAGAGGAGAACACGCGAGCAGCTCGAGGACCAGGGCATCATGCCTCGTGAGTCTCTCACACACACATGCGCACACACACACTCACACGCACAAACACATGCACACACACACACATGCACACACACACTCACACGCACACACACACTCACACGCACACACACACTCACACGCACACACACACACACTCACACACACGTTTAAATAAAACATTTGTTTCCATAACTTTATGGGAACTTTAGCAAAACAATCTTAGGATATATTTATTAGGAGTTTGGATCTCAGGAGGCTTTATTCCTGTAGATGAGATCATGATTGTTCAGGCGTGTACAAGTAAAGGTACAACTACAGAAGGTATAACAGTAAATATCCTTGTGTTTGAGAGCTTTCACAGCCTACAGGTGAAATGATTTGATAGTTTAAGAGAATCTTGACACACAGTCATCTCTATGACATCATGACATCATTTCCTGTTTTAGATTTCCCTGTTTTAGATTTTCTCTACAAGTTTCATAATGTTGGTTTGACCACATGACTTTGATTTTGTGCACACAAGTTTTATGTTTTTGTTTTACTACTTAATAAGGTTTTCTTTTCAATGTTTCTAAATTTTTATTTATTCTGGTCATTGTATTTACGAAATGCAATTTTGGTGTATTTAATGAATACTGTAGATGTGACCGGGATTATTATAGTTAAATAAAATGTGTGTATACATATATATTTATATATAAAAACATTTTTTTTACTTTAAATAAAATAAATGTTACCTAAAACTGATTAATGTAAAATATTAAAAAACTTAAACTTATTTGTTTCTCACTTTATTAAACTTATTTAATAAAAAATGTTAGTTAAAATATAAATTAATAACAGCTATACAATCCTATGTAAAAAAAAAAAAAAAACTGATTCACAGCAGCTTCACAGTATTAGCAGGAAAGTAGAAGAGTTTCATGGATTGTTCAAGTGATAAAATATTATATGTAAGACTTAGCTTGAGTTTATTATATATCTGTGTTCGGTGTGTATCCAGTGTATCACACACTCTCTCCTGGAGAATCGGCAGGGCTGTGTGAGATTAAACCCTGCGCTGTGATTGGCCGATCTGGCCTTAAAAAAGACCTTTTTATCTTCTCACGGCAGACAGAGTCTGATAAACAGCTTTTACAGCATTTCATAGTGCTGTGAGTGTGTGTGTGTGTGTGTGTGAGTCTGATACATGTGTGTGTGTGTGTGTGTGTGTGTGTGTGTGTGTGTGTGAGTCTGATACATGTGTGTGTGTGTGTGTGTGTGTGTGAGTCTGATACATGTGTGTGTGAGTGTGTGTGTGTGTGTGTGTGTGTGAGTCGGATACATGTGTGTGTGTGTGTGTGTGTGTGTGTGTGAGAGTCTGATACATGTGTGTGTGTGTGTGTGTGTGTGTGTGTGTGTGTGTGTGTGTGTGTGTGTGTGTGTGTGTGAGTCTGATACATGTGTGAGGCTTCGCTGTGTGTGTGTGTGTGTGAGTCTGATACATGTGTGTGTGTGTGAGTCTGATAGATGTGTGTGTGTGTGTGTGTGTGTGTGTGTGTGTGAGTGCGTGTGAGTTTGATACGTGTGTGTGAGGCTTCGCTGTGTGTGTGTGAGTCTGATACGTGTGTGTGAGGCTTCGCTGTGTGTGTGTGTGTATGAGTCTGATACGTGTGTGTGAGGCTTCGCTGTGTGTGTGTGCGTCTGATACGTGTGTGTGAGGCTTTGCTGTGTGTGTGTGTGTGTGTGTGTGTGTGAGTCTGATACGTGTGTGTGAGGCTTCGTTGTGAGTGTGTGTGAGTCTGATACATGTGTGTGTGAGTCTGTGTGTGTGAGTGTGAGTCTGATACATGAGTGTGTGTGTGTGTGTGACTCTGATACATGTGTGTGTGAGTCTGTGTGTGTGTGTGTGAGTCTGATACATGAGTGTGTGTGTGTGTGTGTGTGTGTGTGTGTGACTGCAGACGGAATGTTTAGAGAATTAATGTTTTACTGCAGTTTTACTGCACGCGCCTGTCGTGTGTTTTCCCTGTGACTTACGACAATCGGTCTTGTGTTTGTTTTATTTATGTACGCGAAATCTGGCGATGAGTTCATCCAACAGATCTAATCCAAGCACTTGCTCACGATATCTCTCATAAATCATGAGCACCTTACATATCAAAGCTGTGTGTGGAAAGCTGGAATTCCTGCGTGAAGGAGATATTTCATTGTGTGCTGTTTCTGAGGACCCACCACACATACAGTGTGTGTGTGTGTGTGTGTGTGTGTGTGTGTGTGTGTGTGTGGACATTTCCCTGAACATCTGCTCTTTATTACACACTTGAAAGCAGCAGCTCTCATGTGTCTGAGGAGCCGCTCAGCTGTGACTACACACACACACACACACACACACACACACACACACATGTCTGGTTCGCTATCTTTGTGGGGACTCTCCATAGGCGTAATGGTTTTTATACTGTACAAACTGTATATTCTGTCCCCTTACACACACACACACACACACACACACACACACACACACACACACACACATGTCTGGTTCGCTATCTTTGTGGGGACTCTCCATAGGCGTAATGGTTTTTAGACGGTACAAACTGTATATTCTGTCCCCTTACACACACACACACACACACACACACACTGCCCCTGTCCCTAAACCTACCCATCACAGGAGACATTCTGCATTTTTACATTTTCAAAAAACATTACTTAGTGTGATTTATACGCTGTTCTCCTCATGGGGACCGCTGACTGGTCCCCACAATGTAGGTGATTTCAGGTTTTACTATACTTGTGGGGACATTTGGTCCCCACAATGTAATATAAACATGTACACACACACACACACACACACACACACACACACAGTGAACTCAGGGTGACCTGCTCCTGTTATCTGGAGTTGAACTGATGCTCTTACACAGAATGTCAGTGAATGTTTTGCATGTTTCCTCTTCTCAGTTAAAGCTCCAACTGTGGTTCTGCCCGTGAGCAGTGTGTGTGTGTGTGTGTGTGTGTGTGTGCGTGTGTGTGTGTGTGAGTGTCTGTGTCTGTCTGTCTGTGTGTGTGTGTGTGTGTGTGTGAGTGAGTGTGTGTGTCTGTGTCTGTCTGTCTGTGTGTGTGTGTGTGTGTGTGTGTGTGTGTGTGTGTGTGTGTGTGTGAGTGTCTGTGTCTGTCTGTCTGTGTGTGTGTGTGTGTCTGTCTGTCTGTGTGTGTGTGTGTGTGTGTGTGTGTGTGTGTGTGTGTGTGTGTGTGTGTGTGTGTGTGTGTGTGTGTGTGTGTGTGAGTTCTCTAGAGAGAGAAGTGGATTAAAACACATTTCATTTCTGCTTTCACATATAAATGCACAAAAAAAATATATAGAAATGAAGGATTTTAAGTTAGAATGAATTTACTAATATTTACTATTAATTTAATAACTTTCCCATTGGCTTGTTTTTAATCACACACCTGATACATTCTGGTTTTATTTAAATTATCTAATTAATTAAATTATACAGAATTACAATATATTACTTGAATAAACTTCTGAGTATTTTGAGTTACACTCTGATGTCTGATGTAGTTATAGTTATATATCATGATATATAGCTTGTTGTTGTGTTTTTTCTTTTTCTTTTCATAAATAAGAGTCCTGTGTCGCTTTTCCTGTGCTTTTATTTTGAAATTGTTGCTCTGTTCTTGTGTCGTTCAATTCTGTTGACGACTGTAATGTTCGGTTAATCTTCTGCAATTAAATCCTGCTGAGATCCAAACAGCGTAATAAATATTTCCTAAGAATGTTTTGCTAACATTCCCATTAAGTTATGAAAACAAAAGTGTTTTAAATGTTAAAAAAAATGTTATGTGAAGTTTTAAGAGAACGTTACATTGTATCATTCTTCAAACATTATGGGAACGTTACTTTAGAATGTTCTGAAACAAGTGGAAACATTTAAAAGACGTTATACAAAGTCCCACTAAAAGGTCCCATGAATGATGTATAAATAATGTTTTGTGCTTACGTTTTAAGAACATTATTAAAGACCAGATAACTTTGAACAGATGTTTCATTAACGTTTGTTCATAACTTTGAGAGAACGTTAGCTATAATCGTTTATACGTGCCTGTCGTCTTCAGACTAGCTTTGTTCAGGATTATAATTCAAACACGCACTGATTATTTCTGTAAGATTGACTGACAGTGTTCATGAACACGTCTCTCACACTCGCTGGTTGTCATTTGTTTGCAGCCCTGAAGAGTCCGGCTTCCTTCCACGAACAGAGGAAAAGTCTGGAGCGATCCAAGGTTAGTAGAAGCAGGAATATCTCAATATCTCCCAGAATCCTTTACAAACATTCAGTTAGGGAAATGATTATAAACTGCAGCATTTTCTGACACCAGTACTACTTTATTAATTGTGTTGGTCAAGTCAGTTTTGTTTCTACAGCACTACTATTTCTACATTATAACTGCAAAAATAAGAAACAAATAGCTTTAACTTTAACTCTAGGTCTGTAAGAGTTTTAATGTTTTTGAAAGAGTCTCTTCTGCTCATCAAAGCTGCATTTATTTGATCAAAATTACAGTAAAACAGTGAAATATTATTGCAATGTAAATCAGCTGAATATGTAGTAAAGTGTAATTTATTCCTGTGATCAAAGCTGAATGTTCAGCATCATTACTCCAGTCTTCAGTGTCACATGATCCTTCAGAAATCAGGATAATATGATGATAAAAAACATTAAATCATCTTATCGAACTTTGAACTTTTGAACACTAGTGTATAAGAGGGTCATTAATCAGTTCAATAACTGTGTCACTGCTGCTAAATTCATCAATTATTAATAATATTTGATTCTGATATAAGCAGACAGTTTGTGAAAGTGTGTAAAAATCCTACTCGTTATATTTAATGTTTCATAATATGTGATGTTGCAGACTGGAGATTACTTAAAACACAAAATCAGAAGCAGACCAGAGAAATCCCAGCTCGTGAACATGCATATTCTACAAGGTAAAGGCTTTGGATCATAATAGATTAATCATGCACAGAATGATTGATAGGTGTCTAATGAACCTGGCTGTGTGTATTATGAATATTTTTGGCTCTTTTTCTTCCTCTTTTGTAAGTCACTAAATGCAATAATGTAAGTAACAATATAAGATTGAAATGACGAGTTTGACGAGCGTCTCGATCCCGATTTATTTCGGAGTGACTCTGGTTCTGCATCATGTGTGTTTGAGTGAAGACCTTGTGTATCGTGTGTGTTTGAGTGAAGAGCTTGTGTATCGTGTGTGTTTGAGTGAAGAGCTTGTGTATCGTGTGTGTTTGAGTGAAGAGCTTGTGTATCGTGTGTGTTTGAGTGAAGAGCTTGTGTATCGTGTGTGTTTGAGTGAAGAGCTTGTGTATCGTGTGTGTTTGAGTGAAGAGCTTGTGTATCGTGTGTGTTTGAGTGAAGAGCTTGTGTATCGTGTGTGTTTGAGTATAGAGCTTGTGTATCATTTGTGTGTTTTAGTATAGAACTTGTGTTTCATGTGTGTGTTTGAGTGAAGAGCTTGTGTATCATTTGTGTGTTTGAGTATAGAGCTTGTGTATCATGTGTGTTTGAGTGAAGAGCTTGTGTATCGTGTGTGTTTGAGTGAAGAGCTTGTGTATCTTGTGTGTTTGAGTATAGAGCTTGTGTATCGTGTGTGTTTGAGTATAGAGCTTGTGTATCATTTGTGTGTTTTAGTATAGAACTTGTGTTTCATGTGTGTGTTTGAGTGAAGAACTTGTGTATCATTTGTGTGTTTGAGTATAGAGCTTGTGTATCGTGTGTGTTTGAGTATAGAGCTTGTGTATCGTGTGTGTTTGAGTGAAGAGCTTGTGTATCGTGTGTGTTTGAGTATAGAGCTTGTGTATCATTTGTGTGTTTTAGTATAGAACTTGTGTTTCATGTGTGTGTTTGAGTGAAGAGCTTGTGTATCATTTGTGTGTTTTAGTATAGAACTTGTGTTTCATGTGTGTGTGAGTGAAGAGCTTGTGTATCATGTGTGTTTGAGTGAAGAGCTTGTGTATCGTGTGTGTTTGAGTGAAGAGCTTGTGTATCGTGTGTGTTTGAGTGAAGAGCTTGTGTATCGTGTGTGTTTGAGTGAAGAGCTTGTGTATCGTGTGTGTTTGAGTGAAGAGCTTGTGTATCGTGTGTGTTTGAGTATAGAGCTTGTGTATCATTTGTGTGTTTTAGTATAGAACTTGTGTTTCATGTGTGTGTTTGAGTGAAGAGCTTGTGTATCATTTGTGTGTTTGAGTATAGAGCTTGTGTATCGTGTGTGTTTGAGTATAGAGCTTGTGTATCATTTGTGTGTTTTAGTATAGAACTTGTGTTTCATGTGTGTGTGAGTGAAGAGCTTGTGTATCATGTGTGTTTGAGTGAAGAGCTTGTGTATCGTGTGTGTTTGAGTGAAGAGCTTGTGTATCGTGTGTGTTTGAGTGAAGAGCTTGTGTATCGTGTGTGTTTGAGTGAAGAGCTTGTGTATCGTGTGTGTTTGAGTATAGAGCTTGTGTATCATTTGTGTGTTTTAGTATAGAACTTGTGTTTCATGTGTGTGTTTGAGTGAAGAGCTTGTGTATCATTTGTGTGTTTGAGTATAGAGCTTGTGTATCGTGTGTGTTTGAGTATAGAGCTTGTGTATCGTGTGTGTTTGAGTGAAGAGCTTGTGTATCGTGTGTGTTTGAGTGAAGAGCTTGTGTATCGTGTGTGTTTGAGTATAGAGCTTGTGTATCATTTGTGTGTTTGAGTGAAGAGCTTGTGTATCATTTGTGTGTTTGAGTATAGAGCTTGTGTATCATTTGTGTGTTTCAGTATAGAACTTGTGTTTCATGTGTGTGTTTGAGTGAAGAGCTTGTGTTTCATTTGTGTGTTTGAGTATAGAGCTTGTGTATCATTTGTGTGTTTCAGTATAGAACTTGTGTTTCATGTGTGTGTTTGAGTGAAGAGCTTGTGTTTCATTTGTGTGTTTGAGTGAAGAGCTTGTGTATCATTTGTGTGTTTAAGTATAGAGCTTGTGTATCATTTGTGTGTTTCAGTATAGAACTTGTGTTTCATGTGTGTGTTTGAGTGAAGAGCTTGTGTTTCATTTGTGTGTTTGAGTATAGAGCTTGTATATCAGTTGTATGTTTGAGTATAGAACTTGTGTTTCATGTGTGTGTTTGAGTATAGAGCTTGTGTTTCATGTGTGTGTTTGAGTGAAGAGCTTGTGTTTCATTTGTGTGTTTGAGTATAGAGCTTGTGTTTCATTTGTGTGTTTGAGTATAGAGCTTGTGTTTCATTTGTGTGTTTGAGTATAGATCTTGTTTCATTTGTGTGTTTGAGTATAGAGCTTGTGTATCAGTTGTGTGTTTGAGTATAGATCTTGTGTTTCATTTGTGTGTTTGAGTATAGAGCTTGTGTTTCATTTGTGTGTTTGAGTATAGATCTTGTTTCATTTGTGTGTTTGAGTATAGAGCTTGTGTATCAGTTGTGTGTTTGAGTATAGAGCTTGTGTTTCATTTGTGTGTTTGAGTATAGAGCTTGTGTTTCATTTGTGTGTTTGAGTATAGATCTTGTTTCATTTGTGTGTTTGAGTATAGAGCTTGTGTATCAGTTGTGTGTTTGAGTATAGATCTTGTGTTTCATGTGTGTGTTTGAGTATAGAGCTTGTGTTTCATGTGTGTATTTCAGTATAGAGCTTGTGTTTCATGTGTGTGTTTGAGTATAGAGCTTGTGTTTCATGTGTGTGTTTGAGTGAAGAGCTTGTGTTTCATTTGTGTGTTTGAGTATAGAGCTTGTGTTTCATTTGTGTGTTTGAGTATAGATCTTGTTTCATTTGTGTGTTTGAGTATAGAGCTTGTGTTTCATGTGTGTGTTTGAGTATAGAGCTTGTGTATCAAGTGTATGATTGAGTGAAGAGCTTGTGTTTCATTTGTGTGTTTCAGTATAGAACTTGTGTTTCATGTGTGCGTTTGAGTATAGAGCTTGTGTTTCATGTGTGTGTTTGAGTGAAGAGCTTGTGTTTCATTTGTGTGTTTGAGTATAGAGCTTGTGTTTCATTTGTGTGTTTGAGTATAGATCTTGTTTCATTTGTGTGTTTGAGTATAGAGCTTGTGTTTCATGTGTGTGTTTGAGTATAGAGCTTGTGTATCAAGTGTATGATTGAGTGAAGAGCTTGTGTTTCATTTGTGTGTTTCAGTATAGAACTTGTGTTTCATGTGTGCGTTTGAGTATAGAGCTTGTGTATCAGTTGTGTGTTTGAGTATAGATCTTGTTTCATGTGTGTGTTTGAGTATAGAGCTTGTGTTTCATGTGTGTGTTTCAGTATAGAGCTTGTGTTCCATGTGTGTGTTTGAGTATAGAGCTTGTGTATCATTTGTGTGTTTGAGTATAGAGCTTGTGTATCAAGTGTGTGATTGAGTGAAGAGCTTGTGTTTCATTTGTGTGTTTGAGTATAGAGCTTGTGTATCAAGTGTGTGATTGAGTGAAGAGCTTGTGTTTCATTTGTGTGTTTGAGTATAGAGCTTGTGTATCATTTGTGTTTCAGTATAGAACTTGTGTTTCATGTGTGTGTTTGAGTGAAGAGCTTGTGTTTCATTTGTGTGTTTGAGTAGAGTTTGTGTATCATTTGTGTGTTTGCGTATAGAGCTTTTGTTTCATGTGTTTGTTTGAGTTTGAGCTTGTGTATCATGTGTGTGTTTGAGTATAGAGCTTGTGTTTCACGTGTGTGTTTGAGTATAGAGCTTGTGTATCATTTGTGTGTTTGAGTATAGAACTTGTTTCACGTGTGTGTTTGAGTATAGAGCTTTTGTTTCATGTGTGTGTTTGAGTATAGAGCTTGTCTTTCATGTGTGTGTTTGAGTATAGAACTTGTTTCACGTGTGTGTTTGAGTATAGAGCTTTTGTTTCATGTGTGTGTTTGAGTATAGAGCTTGTCTTTCATGTGTGTGTTTGAGTATAGAGCTTGTTTCATTTGTGTGTTTGAGTATAGAGCTTGTGTATCAGTTGTGTGTTTGAGTATAGATCTTGTGTTTCATGTGTGTGTTTGAGTTTAGAGCTTGTGTTTCATGTGTGTGTTTCAGTATAGAGCTTGTGTTTCATGTGTGTGTTTGAGTATAGAGCTTGTTTCATTTGTGTGTTTGAGTATAGAGCTTGTGTATCAAGTGTGTGATTGAGTGAAGAGCTTGTGTTTCATTTGTGTGTTTGAGTATAGAACTTGTGTTTCATGTGTGTGTTTGAGTGAAGAGCTTGTGTTTCATTTGTGTGTTTGAGTATATAGCTTGTGTATCATGTGTGTGTTTGAGTAGAGTTTGTGTATCATTTGTGTGTTTGAGTATAGAGCTTTTGTTGCATGTGTTTGTTTGAGTTTGAGCTTGTGTATCATGTGTGTGTTTGAGTATAGAGCTTGTGTTTCATGTGTGTGTTTGAGTATAGAGCTTGTGTTTCATGTGTGTCTTTGAGTATAGA
The DNA here is from genome assembly GCA_031834385.1 of Semotilus atromaculatus. Taxonomy (NCBI): domain Eukaryota; kingdom Metazoa; phylum Chordata; class Actinopteri; order Cypriniformes; family Leuciscidae; genus Semotilus; species Semotilus atromaculatus. The sequence goes on from JAULUF010000014.1 coordinate 787,536, forward strand.
GCTTGTGTATCATTTGTGTGTTTGAGTATAGAGCTTGTGTTTCATGTGTGTCTTTGAGTATAGAGCTTGTCTTTCATGTGTGTGTTTGAGTATAGAACTTGTGTTTCATGTGTGTGTTTGAGTATAGTATAGAGCTTGTGTATCATTTGTGTGTTTGAGTATAGAGCTTGTCTTTCATGTGTGTGTTTGAGTATAGAACTTGTGTTTCATGTGTGTGTTTGAGTTTAGAGCTTGTGTTTCACGTGTGTGTTTGAGTATAGAACTTGTGTATCATTTGTGTGTTTGAGTATAGAGCTTGTCTTTCATGTGTGTGTTTGAGTATAGAGCTTGTGTTTCATGTGTGTGTTTGAGTATAGAGCTTGTGTTTCATGTGTGTGTTTGAGTATAGAACTTGTGTTTCATGTGTGTGTTTGAGTATAGAGCTTGTCTTTCATGTGTGTGTTTGAGTGTAGAACTTGTGTATCATTTGTGTGTTTGAGTATAGAGCTTGTCTTTCATGTGTGTGTTTGAGTATAGAGCTTGTCTTTCATGTGTGTGTTTGAGTATAGAGCTTGTGTATCATGTGTGTGTTTGAGTATAGAGCTTGTGTATCATGTGTGTGTTTGAGTATAGAGCTTGTGTATCATTTGTGTGTTTGAGTATAGAACTTGTTTCACGTGTGTTTGAGTGAAGAGCTTGTGTATCGTGTGTGTGTTTGAGTATAGAGCTTGTGTATCATGTGTGTGTTTGAGTATAGAGCTTGTGTATCATGTGTGTGTTTGAGTATAGAGCTTGTGTATCATGTGTGTGTTTGAGTATAGAACTTGTGTATCGTGTGTTTGAGTGAAGAGCTTGTGTATCGTGTGTGTGTTTGAGTATAGAGCTTGTGTATCATGTGTGTTTGAGGATAGAGCTTGTGTATCGTGTGTGTGTTTGAGTATAGAGCTTGTGTATCATGTGTGTTTGAGTATAGAGCTTGTGTATCGTGTGTGTGTTTGAGTATAGAGCTTGTGTATCATTTGTGTGTTTGAGTATAGAACTTGTTTCACGTGTGTTTGAGTGAAGAGCTTGTGTATCGTGTGTGTGTTTGAGTATAGAGCTTGTGTATCATGTGTGTTTGAGTATAGAGCTTGTGTATCGTGTGTGTGTTTGAGTATAGAGCTTGTGTATCATGTGTGTTTGAGTATAGAGCTTGTGTATCGTGTGTGTGTTTGAGTATAGAGCTTTTGTATCATTTGTGTGTTTGAGTGAAGAGCTTGTGTATCATTTGTGTGTTTGAGTATAGAGCTTGTGTATCATTTGTGTGTTTGAGTATAGAACTTGTTTCACGTGTGTTTGAGTGAAGAGCTTGTGTATCATGTGTGTTTGAGTATAGAGCTTGTGTATCGTGTGTGTGTTTGAGTATAGAGCTTTTGTATCATTTGTGTGTTTGAGTGAAGAGCTTGTGTATCATGTGTGTGTTTGAGTATAGAGCTTGTGTATCATTTGTGTGTTTGAGTGAAGAGCTTGTGTATCGTGTGTGTTTGAGTATAGAGCTTGTGTATCATTTGTGTGTTTGAGTATAGAACTTGTTTCACGTGTGTTTGAGTGAAGAGCTTGTGTATCGTGTGTGTGTTTGAGTATAGAGCTTGTGTATCATGTGTGTTTGAGTATAGAGCTTGTGTATCGTGTGTGTGTTTGAGTGAAGAGCTTCTGTATCATGTGTGTGTTTGAGTATAGAGCTTGTGTATCGTGTGTGTGTTTGAGTATAGAGCTTTTGTTTTATGTGAGAGACCAAGCTGGCAGGCATGGGGAGTCAGAAAATAGGTTTTAAAAAAATATAGGTTTTTATTTACAAAAAACAACAACAACTAATTTATAGAATAACAGAAAGTTCTGGGCCCATAAAAGAGGTCAACTAAACACAACTTAACTCAGGCAACATAACCTTAACATAGGCTAAACAACCCAAACCTGGACAAACATAACAGACCTACTAGTCTGAGACGTGGGGAAATTTTATATAGTGGCTGATCAGGCCATTCTCACACAAAAGGGGGTAAACAAAACACATAATATATAAACAAACCACAATAACTACAACACACGTTAAACCAACGCTACCTGATGTGAACCAAAGGTAAATCAATTAATTAATAATAACAAAATATAACTAACAAAGAAAAGAACACAACTCAAAAATTTAATACTCTGCCACCACCCCTATGATATGGGAAAACATGGCGCAGTCCAATTATCAATTCCCGGACTTAAACAGCTGAGACTGAGAGGCAGTTGAAAGTCCTGTAGCCTGTCAGCAGAGACCTCAGCAACAACTAGTAACGCAAAGAGAAAGGTATTCATTTCACAGAACGTAACTTAACGATCATGAACCTGAAATTAGCTAAAGTGACACAATTAATTAAATGTGTGCACCCAAATAGAAAACAAAGTCAAATAACTAATAAAACTGTGTTTAAAACTAAAGTGTGTGTCCAGTTATTTATTTTGTATAATATGTAATGTACTCAAAACAAATGAAAGGGTTATCACAGTGAATTATTGTTGTTTCCATGTGTGGCTGCTAGTATGGCCATCAGATTTCATGTGTGTGTTTGAGTGAAGAGCTTGTGTATCATTTGTGTGTTTGAGTGAAGAGAAAGTTTCATGTGTGTGTTAAAGTGAAGGGCTTGTGTATCATTTGTGTTTCAGTGAAGAGAAAGTATTTCATGTGTGTGTTTGAGTGGAGCTTGTATATCTTGTGTGTGTTTGAGTGAAGAGCTTGTGTATCATGTGTGTGTTTGAGTGAAGAGCTTGTTTCATGTGTGTTTTAGCATATATCTTGTGTATCGTGTGTGTGTGTTAGTATAGAGCTTGTGTATCGTGTGTGTTTTAGTATAGAGCTTGTGTATCGTGTGTGTTAGTATAGAGCTTGTGTATCGTGTGTGTGTGTTAGTATAGAGCTTGTGTATCGTGTGTGTGCGTGTTAGTATAGAGCTTGTGTATCGTGTGTGTGCGTGTTAGTATAGAGCTTGTGTATCGTGTGTGTTTTAGTATAGAGCTTGTGTATCGTGTGTGTTTTAGTATAGAGCTTGTGTATCGTGTGTGTGCGTGTTAGTATAGAGCTTGTGTATCGTGTGTGTGCGTGTTAGTATAGAGCTTGTGTATCGTGTGTGTTTTAGTATAGAGCTTGTGTATCGTGTGTGTGTGCAGCCCGTTCTCATCCCAAGGCGTAATATAATGACGCTTTTGCCAAAGCGTCTATATCGAACGCACATGGCACCCTTTAGCGTCAATATGAGACGCCAATATATATGGGTCAGAAGGCGCCTCCTAGCGGTCTAACCCTAACCCTACACCATACCTAAACCTACCCATCTCTCTGCGTGTTATATTGACGCTAAAGGGTTCCATGGGCGTTGGATTTAGACGCTTTATCAAAGTGTCAGAATATGACGCCTTGGGATGAGGATGCGTTGGTGTGTGTGTGTTAGTATAGAGCTTGTGTATCGTGTGTGTTAGTATAGAGCTTGTGTATCGTGTGTGTGTTAGTATAGAGCTTGTGTCTCATGTGTGTTTTAGTATAGAGCTTGTGTATCGTGTGTGTGTTAGTATAGAGCTTGTGTCTCATGTGTGTTTTAGTATAGAGCTTGTGTATCGTGTGTGTTTTAGTATAGAGCTTGTGTATCGTGTGTGTTTTAGTATAGAGCTTGTGTATCGTGTGTGTTTTAGTATAGAGCTTGTGTATGTTAGTATAGAGCTTGTGTATCGTGTGTGTGTTAGTATAGAGCTTGTGTATCGTGTGTGTTTTAGTATAGAGCTTGTGTATCGTCTGTGTTTTAGTATAGAGCTTGTGTATCGTCTGTGTTTTAGTATAGAGCTTGTGTATCGTGTGTGTGTTTGAGTGAAGAGCTTGTGTATCGCGTCTGTGTGTGTTTGAGTGAAGAGCTTGTGTATCGTTTGAGTGTTTGAGTGAAGAGCTTGTGTATCGCGTCTGTGTGTGTTTGAGTGAAGAGCTTGTGTATCGTTTGAGTGAAGAGCTTGTGTATTGTGTGTGTGTGTTTGAGTATAGAGCTAGTTTCATGTGTGTGTTTGAGTAAAGAGCTTGTGTATCGTGTGTGTTAGTATAGAGCTTGTGTATCGTGTGTGTGTTAGTATAGAGCTTGTGTCTCGTGTGTGTGTTAGTATAGAGCTTGTGTCTCGTGTGTTTTAGTATAGAGCTTGTGTATCGTGTGTGTTTTAGTATAGAGCTTGTGTATCGTGTGTGTTTTAGTATAAAGCTTGTGTATCGTGTGTGTTTTAGTATAGAGCTTGTGTATCGTCTGTGTTTTAGTATAGAGCTTGTGTATCGTGTGTGTTTTAGTATAGAGCTTGTGTATGTTAGTATAGAGCTTGTGTATCGTGTGTGTGTTAGTATAGAGCTTGTGTATCGTCTGTGTTTTAGTATAGAGCTTGTGTATCGTGTGTGTTTTAGTATAGAGCTTGTGTATGTTAGTATAGAGCTTGTGTATCGTGTGTGTGTTAGTATAGAGCTTGTGTATCGTGTGTGTGTTAGTATAGAGCTTGTGTCTCGTGTGTTTTAGTATAGAGCTTGTGTATCGTGTGTGTTTTAGTATAGAGCTTGTGTATCGTGTGTGTTTTAGTATAAAGCTTGTGTATCGTGTGTGTTTTAGTATAGAGCTTGTGTATCGTGTGTGTTTTAGTATAGAGCTTGTGTATCGTGTGTGTTTTAGTATAGAGCTTGTGTATCGTCTGTGTTTTAGTATAGAGCTTGTGTATCGTGTGTGTGTTTGAGTGAAGAGCTTGTGTATCGTCTGTGTGTTTGAGTGAAGAGCTTGTGTATCGTCTGTGTGTTTGAGTGAAGAGCTTGTGTATCGTCTGTGCGTTTGAGTGAAGAGCTTGTGTATTGTGTGTGTGTGTGTGTTTGAGTATAGAGCTAGTTTCATGTGTGTGTTTGAGTAAAGAGCTTGTGTATCGTGTTTGAGTATAGAGCTTGTGTATCGTCTGTGTTTTAGTATAGAGCTTGTGTATCGTGTGTGTTTTAGTATAGAGCTTGTGTATCGTGTGTGTTTTAGTATAGAGCTTGTGTATCGTCTGTGTTTTAGTATAGAGCTTGTGTATCGTGTGTGTGTTTGAGTGAAGAGCTTGTGTATTGTCTGTGTGTTTGAGTGAAGAGCTTGTGTATCGTCTGTGTGTTTGAGTGAAGAGCTTGTGTATCGTCTGTGCGTTTGAGTGAAGAGCTTGTGTATTGTGTGTGTGTGTGTGTTTGAGTATAGAGCTAGTTTCATGTGTGTGTTTGAGTAAAGAGCTTGTGTATCGTGTTTGAGTATAGAGCTTGTGTATCGTGTGTGTGTGTTTGAGTATAGAGCTTGTGTATTGTATGTTTGTGTGAAGAGCTTGTGTATCGTGTTGGTTTGAGTGAAGAGCTTGTGTATCGTGTGAGTCTAGAGTTTGTGTATCGTGTGTGTTTGAGTATAGAGCTTGTGTATTGTGTGTGTTTGAGTGAAGAGCCTGTGTATCGTGTGTGTGTGTTTGAGTGAAGAGCTTGTGTATCGTGTGTGTTTGAGTGAAGAGCTTGTGTATCGTGTGTGTTAGTTTGAGTGAAGAGCTTGTGTATCGTGTGTGTTTGAGTGAAGAGCTTGTGTATCGTGTGTGTTAGTTTGAGTGAAGAGCTTGTGTATCGTGTGTGTTTGAGTGAAGAGCTTGTGTATCGTGTGTGTTAGTTTGAGTGAAGAGCTTGTGTATCGTGTGTGTTAGTTTGAGTGAAGAGCTTGTGTATCGTGTGTGTTTGAGTATAGAGCTTGTGTATCGTGTGTTTGAGTGAAGAGCCTGTGTATCGTGTGTGTGTGTTTGAGTGAAGAGCTTGTGTATCGTGTGTGTTTGAGTGAAGAGCTTGTGTATCGTGTGTGTTAGTTTGAGTGAAGAGCTTGTGTATCGTGTGTGTTTGAGTGAAGAGCTTGTGTATCGTGTGTGTTAGTTTGAGTGAAGAGCTTGTGTATCGTGTGTGTTTGAGTGAAGAGCTTGTGTATCATGTGTGTTTGAGTGAAGAGCTTGTGTATCGTGTGTGTTTGAGTGAAGAGCTTGTGTATCATGTGTGTGTTTGAGTGAAGAGGTTGTGTATCATGTGTGTATTTGAGTATAGAGCTTGTGTATCATGTGTGTGTTTGAGTGAAGAGGTTGTGTATCATGTGTGTATTTGAGTATAGAGCTTGTGTATCATGTGTGTGTTTGAGTGAAGAGGTTGTGTATATTTTGTTTGAGTGAAGAGCTTGTGTATCATGTGTGTATTTGAGTGAAGAGGTTGTGTATATTTTGTTTGAGTGAAGAGCTTGTGTATCGTGTGTTTGAGTGAAGAGGTTGTGTATATTTTGTTTGAGTGAAGAGCTTGTGTATCATGTCTGTGTTTGATTGAAGAGGTTGTGTATATTTTGTTTGAGTGAAGAGCTTGTGTATCGTGTGTGTTTGAGTGAAGAGCTTGTGTATCGTTTGAGTGAAGAGCTTGTGTATTGTGTGTGTGTGTGTTTGAGTATAGAGCTAGTTTCATGTGTGTGTTTGAGTAAAGAGCTTGTGTATCGTGTTTGAGTATAGAGCTTGTGTATCGTGTGTGTGTGTTTGAGTATAGAGCTTGTGTATTGTATGTTTGTGTGAAGAGCTTGTGTATCGTGTTGGTTTGAGTGAAGAGCTTGTGTATCGTGTGAGTCTAGAGTTTGTGTATCGTGTGTGTTTGAGTATAGAGCTTGTGTATCGTGTGTGTTTGAGTGAAGAGCCTGTGTATCGTGTGTGTGTGTTTGAGTGAAGAGCTTGTGTATCGTGTGTGTTTGAGTGAAGAGCTTGTGTATCGTGTGTGTTAGTTTGAGTGAAGAGCTTGTGTATCGTGTGTGTTTGAGTGAAGAGCTTGTGTATCGTGTGTGTTAGTTTGAGTGAAGAGCTTGTGTATCGTGTGTGTTTGAGTGAAGAGCTTGTGTATCGTGTGTGTTTGAGTGAAGAGCTTGTGTATCGTGTGTGTTAGTTTGAGTGAAGAGCTTGTGTATCGTGTGTGTTTGAGTATAGAGCTTGTGTATCGTGTGTTTGAGTGAAGAGCCTGTGTATCGTGTGTGTGTGTTTGAGTGAAGAGCTTGTGTATCGTGTGTGTTTGAGTGAAGAGCTTGTGTATCGTGTGTGTTAGTTTGAGTGAAGAGCTTGTGTATCGTGTGTGTTTGAGTGAAGAGCTTGTGTATCGTGTGTGTTAGTTTGAGTGAAGAGCTTGTGTATCGTGTGTGTTTGAGTGAAGAGCTTGTGTATCATGTGTGTTTGAGTGAAGAGCTTGTGTATCGTGTGTGTTTGAGTGAAGAGCTTGTGTATCATGTGTGTGTTTGAGTGAAGAGGTTGTGTATCATGTGTGTATTTGAGTATAGAGCTTGTGTATCATGTGTGTGTTTGAGTGAAGAGGTTGTGTATATTTTGTTTGAGTGAAGAGCTTGTGTATCATGTGTGTGTTTGAGTGAAGAGGTTGTGTATATTTTGTTTGAGTGAAGAGCTTGTGTATCATGTGTGTGTTTGAGTGAAGAGGTTGTGTATATTTTGTTTGAGTGAAGAGCTTGTGTATCGTGTGTTTGAGTGAAGAGGTTGTGTATATTTTGTTTGAGTGAAGAGCTTGTGTATCATGTCTGTGTTTGATTGAAGAGGTTGTGTATATTTTGTTTGAGTGAAGAGCTTGTGTATCGTGTGTGTTTGAGTGAAGAGGTTGTGTATATTTTGTTTGAGTGAAGAGCTTGTGTATCGTGTGTGTTTGAGTGAAGAGGTTGTGTATATTTTGTTTGAGTGAAGAGCTTGTGTATCATGTGTGTTTGAGTGAAGAGGTTGTGTATATTTTGTTTGAGTATAGAGCTTGTGTATCATGTGTGTGTGTGTTTGAGTGTAGAGCTTGTGTATCGTGTGTGTTTGAGTGAAGAGCTTGTGTATCATGTGTGTATTTGAGTATAGAGCTTGTGTATCATGTGTGTGTTTGAGTGAAGAGGTTGTGTATATTTTGTTTGAGTGAAGAGCTTGTGTATCGTGTGTGTTTGAGTGAAGAGGTTGTGTATATTTTGTTTGAGTGAAGAGCTTGTGTATCGTGTGTGTTTTAGTATAGAGCTTGTGTATCGTGTGTGTGTTAGTATAGAGCTTGTGTATCGTGTGTGTTTTAGTATAGAGCTTGTGTATCGTGTGTGTTTTAGTATAGAGCTTGTGTATCGTGTGTGTTTTAGTATAGAGCTTGTGTATCGTGTGTATGTTAGTATAGAGCTTGTGTATCGTGTGTATGTTAGTATAGAGCTTGTGTATCGTGTGTTTGAGTGAAGAGCTTGTGTATCGTCTGTGTGTTTGAGTGAAGAGCTTGTGTATCGCGTGTGTGTGTGTGTTTGAGTGAAGAGCTTGTGTATCGTCTGTGTGTTTGATTGAAGAGCTAGGCTAGTGTATCGTGTTTGAGTATAGAGCTAGTTTCATGTGTGTGTTTGAGTAAAGAGCTTGTGTATCGTGTTTGAGTGAAGAGCTTGTGTATCGTGTGTGTGTGTTTGAGTATAGAGCTTGTGTATTGTATGTTTGTGTGAAGAGCTTGTGTATCGTGTGAGTACAGAGTTTGTGTATCGTGTGTTTGAGTGAAGAGCTTGTGTATCATGTGTGTTTGAGTGAAGAGCTTGTGTATCATGTGTGTGTTTGAGTATAGAGCTTGTGTATCGTGTGAGTATAGAGCTTGTGTATCGTGTGTGTTTGAGTATAGAGCTTGTGTATCGTGTGTGTTTGAGTAAAGAGCTTGTGTATCGTGTGAGTATAGAGCTTGTGTATCGTGTGTGTTTGAGTATAGAGCTTGTGTATCGTGTGAGTATAGAGCTTGTGTATCATGTGTGTGTTTGAGTATAGAGCTTGTGTATCGTGTGTGTTTGAGTAAAGAGCTTGTGTATCGTGTGAGTATAGAGCTTGTGTATCATGTGTGTATTTGAGTATAGAGCTTGTGTATCGTGTGTGTTTGAGTATAGAGCTTGTGTATCGTGGGTGTTTGAGTAAAGAGCTTGTGTATCGTGTGAGTATAGAGCTTGTGTATCGTGTGTGTTTGAGTATAGAGCTTGTGTATCGTGTGAGTATAGAGCTTGTGTATCGTGTGAGTATAGAGCTTGTGTATCGTGTGTGTTTGAGTATAGAGCTTGTGTATCGTGTGAGTATAGAGCTTGTGTATCATGTGCATTTTTGAGTATAGAGCTTGTGTATCGTGTGAGTATAGAGCTTGTGTATTGTGTGTTTGAGTATAGAGCTTGTGTATCGTGTGAGTATAGAGCTTGTGTATTGTGTGTTTGAGTATAGAGCTTGTGTATCATGTGTGTTTTTGAGTATAGAGCTTGTGTATTGTGTGTTTGAGTGAAGAGCTTGTGTATTGTGTGTGTTTGAGTGAAAAGCTTGTGTCTTGTGTGTGTTTGAGTGAAGAGCTTGTGTATCGTGTGTGTTTGAGTATAGAGCTTGTGTATCGTGTGAGTATAGAGCTTGTGTATCGTGTGTGTTTGAGTATAGAGCTTGTGTATCGTGTGTGTTTGAGTATAGAGCTTGTGTATCGTGTGAGTATAGAGCTTGTGTATCATGTGCATTTTTGAGTATAGAGCTTGTGTATCGTGTGAGTATAGAGCTTGTGTATCATGTGTGTTTTTGAGTGAAGAGATTGTGTATCATGTGTGTTTGAGTGAAGAGCTTGTGTATCGTGTGTGTTTGAGTGAAGAGATTGTGTATCATGTGTGTGTTTGAGTGAAGAGATTGTGTATCGTGTGTGTTTGAGTATAGAGCTTGTGTATCGTGTGAGTATAGAGCTTGTGTATCGTGTGTGTTTGAGTATAGAGCTTGTGTATCGTGTGTGTTTGAGTATAGAGCTTGTGTATCGTGTGAGTATAGAGCTTGTGTATCATGTGTGTGTTTGAGTATAGAGCTTGTGTATCGTGTGAGTATAGAGCTTGTGTATCATGTGTGTTTTTGAGTGAAGAGATTGTGTATCATGTGTGTTTGAGTGAAGAGCTTGTGTATCGTGTGTGTTTGAGTGAAGAGATTGTGTATCGTGTGTGTTTGAGTGAAGAGGTTGTGTATCATGTGTGTGTTTGAGTGAAGAGCTTGTGTATATTTTGTTTGAGTGAAGAGCTTGTGTATATTTTGTTTGAGTGAAGAGCTTGTGTTTCATGTGTGTGTTTGAGTGAAGAGCTTGTGTATCATGTGTGTGTTTGAGTGAAGAGCTTGTGTATCGTGTGTGTTTGAGTGAAGAGCTTGTGTATCGTGTGTGTTTGAGTGAAGAGCTTGTGTATCATGTGTGTTTGAGTGAAGAGCTTGTGTATCATGTGTGTGTTTGAGTGAAGAGCTTGTGTATATTTTGTTTGACTGAAGAGCTTGTGTATATTTTGTTTGAGTGAAGAGCTTGTGTATATTTTGTTTGAGTGAAGAGCTTGTGTATATTTTGTTTGAGTGAAGAGCTTGTGTTTCATGTGTGTGTTTGAGTGAAGAGCTTGTGTATCATGTGTGTGTTTGAGTGAAGAGCTTGTGTATATTTTGTTTGAGTGAAGAGCTTGTGTATATTTTGTTTGAGTGAAGAGCTTGTGTTTCATGTGTGTGTTTGAGTGAAGAGCTTGTGTATCATGTGTGTGTTTGAGTGAAGAGCTTGTGTATATTTTGTTTGAGTGAAGAGCTTGTGTATATTTTGTTTGAGTGAAGAGCTTGTGTTTCATGTGTGTGTTTGAGTGAAGAGCTTGTGTATCATGTGTGTGTTTGAGTGAAGAGCTTGTGTATATTTTGTTTGAGTGAAGAGCTTGTGTATCATGTGTGTGTTTGAGTGAAGAGCTTGTGTATTATGTGTGTTTGAGTGAAGAGCTTGTGTATCATGTGTGTGTTTGAGTGAAGAGCTTGTGTATCATGTGTGTTTGAGTGAAGAGCTTGTGTATCATGTGTGTGTTTGAGTGAAGAGCTTGTGTATCATGTGTGTTTGAGTGAAGAGCTTGTGTATCATGTGTGTGTTTGAGTGAAGAGGTTGTGTATCGTGTGTGTGTTTGAGTGAAGAGGTTGTGTATCATGTGTGTGTTTGAGTGAAGAGGTTGTGTATCATGTGTGTGTTTGAGTGAAGAGCTTGTGTATCGTGTGTGTTTGAGTGAAGAGCTTGTGTATCATGTGTGTTTGAGTGAAGAGCTTGTGTATCGTGTGTGTTTGAGTGAAGAGCTTGTGTATCGTGTGTTTGAGTGAAGAGCTTGTGTATCATGTGTGTGTTTGAGTGAAGAGCTTGTGTATCATGTGTGTTTGAGTGAAGAGCTTGTGTATCATGTGTGTGTTTGAGTGAAGAGGTTATGTATCGTGTGTGTGTTTGAGTGAAGAGCTTGTGTATCATGTGTGTGTTTGAGTGAAGAGGTTGTGTATCATGTGTGTGTTTGAGTGAAGAGGTTGTGTATCATGTGTGTGTTTGAGTGAAGAGCTTGTGTATCGTGTGTGTTTGAGTGAAGAGCTTGTGTATCGTGTGTGTGTGTTTGAGTGAAGAGCTTGTGTATCGTGTGTGTGTGTTTGAGTGAAGAGCTTGTGTATCGTGTGTGTGTGTGTGTGTGAGTGAAGAGCTTGTGTATCGTGTGTGTGTGAGTGAAGAGCCTTTGTATTGTGTGTGTGTGAGTGAAGAGCTTGTGTATCATGTGTGTGTGTGTGTGTATGTGAGTGAAGAGCTTGTGTATCATATGTGTGTTTGAGTGAAGAGCTTGTGTATCATGTGTGTGTGTGTGTATGTGAGTGAAGAGCTTGTGTATCATATGTGTGTGTGAGTGAAGAGCTTGTGTATCATATGTGTGTTTGAGTGAAGAGCTTGTGTATCGTGTGTGTGTGTATGTGAGTGAAGAGCTTGTGTATCATATGTGTATGTGAGTGAAGAGCTTGTGTATTGTGTGTGTGTGTGTGTGTGAGTGAAGAGCTTGTGTATTGTGTGTGTGTGAGTGAAGAGCTTGTGTATCGTGTGTGTGTGTGTGTGTGTGTGTGTATGTGAGTGAAGAGCTTGTGTATCATATGTGTATGTGAGTGAAGAGCTTGTGTATTGTGTGTGTGTGAGTGAAGAGCTTGTGTATCGTGTGTTTGTGTGTGTGTGTGAGTGAAGAGCTTGTGTATCATATGTGTATGTGAGTGAAGAGCTTGTGTATTGTGTGTGTGTGTGAGTGAAGAGCTTGTGTATCATGTGTGTGTGTGTGTGTATGTGAGTGAAGAGCTTGTGTATCATATGTGTATGTGAGTGAAGAGCTTGTGTATTGTGTGTGTGTGAGTGAAGAGCTTGTGTATCGTGTGTGTGTGTGTGTGTGTTTGAGTGAAGAGCTTGTGTATCATATGTGTGTTTGAGTGAAGAGCTTCTGTATCATGTGTGTGTTTGAGTGAAGAGCTTGTGTATCATATGTGTGTTTGAGTGAAGAGCTTCTGTATCATGTGTGTGTTTGAGTGAAGAGCTTGTGTATTGTGTGTGTGTGTGTGAGTGAAGAGCTTGTGTATCGTGTGTGTATGTGAGTGAAGAGCTTGTGTATCATATGTGTGTTTGAGTGAAGAGCTTGTGTATCGTGTGTGTGTTTGAGTGAAGAGCTTCTGTATCATGTGTGTGTTTGAGTGAAGAGCTTGTGTATTGTGTGTGTGTTTGAGTGAAGAGCTTGTGTATCATATGTGTGTTTGAGTGAAGAGCTTCTATATCATGTGTGTGTGTGAGTGAAGAGCTTGTGTATTGTGTGTGTGTGTGTGTGAGTGAAGAGCTTGTGTATCGTGTGTGTATGTGAGTGAAGAGCTTGTGTATCATATGTGTGTTTGAGTGAAGAGCTTGTGTATCGTGTGTGTGTTTGAGTGAAGAGCTTCTGTATCATGTGTGTGTTTGAGTGAAGAGCTTGTGTATCATATGTGTGTTTGAGTGAAGAGCTTCTATATCATGTGTGTGTGTGAGTGAAGAGCTTGTGTATTGTGTGTGTGTGTGTGTGAGTGAAGAGCTTGTGTATCATAAGTGTATGTGAGTGAAGAGCTTGTGTATTGTGTGTGTGTGAGTGAAGAGCTTGTGTATCGTGTTTGTGTGTGTGTGTGTGTGTGTGTGTGTTTGAGTGAAGAGCTTGTGTATCATATGTGTGTTTGAGTGAAGAGCTTCTGTATCATGTGTGTGTTTGAGTGAAGAGCTTGTGTATCATATGTGTGTTTGAGTGAAGAGCTTGTGTATCGTGTGTGTGTTTGAGTGAAGAGCTTGTGTATCATGTGTGTGTGTGAGTGAAGAGCTTGTGTTTCTTACACAGACCCAGTGGGTGAAGACTCCCAGAACACACTGAAGAGAGGCAGGTTTGCTGAAGACCTGAACGAGAAGATCTCTCTGAGACCCGGTCCACTGGAGCTGGTGGAGAAGAACATCATCCATTCCACACTGAAACCCGCCGTGATCACAGGTATTATAGAGTTATTAGATCGGGTTCATCTAGAGTTATGAGATGCTTCAGTAACTCCTGAAAACCAAAGCCTCTTCTCAGCTGACAGGGAACGTTCTCGCAAAGATACGATCAAACGTTCTTCCGGTAACAGTAATAGAACATTCTTTCAAAGTCATCTTGTGTTGAATAATGTTCTCAAAACATTAGCACAGAAACTCTCTCTTTAACGTTTTTTAAACATTACTAGAGCTGGGTTATTATCATTAACTAAAACCAACTCCATACAAAAAAAAAAAAAAAATTCATGACTTTGTTTAGTACTTTATTTACTAAAATAAATTAAAAAATTAATACATATTTTATTTTAGCTAGTTACCAAGTTCTCTTTTTTTCATTTAGTTTCATGTTCTAAACAAACTAAAACTTAAAACATAACTTAAAACTAAAACTGTGTGTGTGTGTGTGTGTGTGTGTGTGTGTGTGTGTGTGTGTGTGTGTGTGTGTGTGCGCGCGCATGTGAGCTGCCAGCAGTGCAGGGACTGCTTTCAATCAGGTTCTCTGCTGGGCACACACACGTCACACTCACTAGTGTGTGTTATTTCCTTCACTTGTTGATGTTGGACGGTGTGTGAGATTGTGACGAGGCTGATCTATCTCAGATCACTTCGGTGTGTATGAAGAAAACGCCCCATCTGTGCAGCCATTATTACATATAGTCAGAAGAGAAGAGAATATGAGAATAAATACAAGTATGAATAATATTAGTATCAATAATAATTATTGTCTTTCAGTCACAGTGTAGAAAGTGTCCAAATGATGTTTACTTCGTTGAGCTCAACATTTTTAACTCTTTCCCCACCAGCTGTGTTTCCGTCTTTTTTGTGGATATCACATAAAAAAACACTGGACTGAAATGCCAAAATGTGCATAAATTATAAAAATGCACATAAAAACATATGCACTCAATTGAGGCAGATAATTGTTTTACCCGATTAGAAGACATGCATATAAACTATGATGGAAACACATTTACTGAATAAATCCTTTGAGTAATTAACCCTCAGCGTGAGCTGTTATTGGATAACTGCAGTAACCAGTGGACCAATGGCGTCGCAGCATCTCTAATGTTGGTTTGGTGTTTCTGAAAGTGGAAGTGTGTGATCATGATTGTGTGTAATTCCCTCCAGAAGCGTCTCACACACACGAGTGTGTTCCCGAACACCAGAGACCGAGCGCTAGAGAACGCGACAGCGTTTACTGTGTTTCTGACGCTCCACACACTCGTTTATGATGGAGGGGAAACGGACACATTGCAGAAACTTAGTTTATTACTGATATTTTGTGACGGTTTTGTTCTCTTGAACATGTTTTATGCACTAAGTTAAATTCTCAGCATTGGATGGAAACACTGTGTCCGTGAATCAGATCATCTACACTTACTGCACATTTGAACAGAGACTTTATTCAAAGTTCTCTGACTAAAGCAGATTACGACACACATGCAATCTTCAGCTACAGTCAAACCAAACATTATTCAGACACCAGATATCAGTTTTGATCATTTTTTACTAGTGTGTGCAGGACCCTATAGTTCATTATGTAAGTGAGGAGAGCAAAAT
>JAULUF010000014.1:807500-842500 GCA_031834385.1 Semotilus atromaculatus
TACATCTCGGGAGTTTCCGGTAACAGCGATTAACTTCATGTTCAGATTCTGTACACAGTAAACATCAGAATATCCCTTCTCCTCTCTATTAAAATGTCCAAATTTTTAAATAATTTTAGGTGGCGTTTAGTCAACTCAGTGACTAAATAAACATAACCAGAAATAAGTGAGATGTACTATTTCAAAACGGAAGTCTTGTTTTTTATGCCATTTGGCAAATGTTTTTTAAGCCATTTGATTTATGAGGACTTTTGAAGTGTCCTCATAAATCACCCATAAGTTGTAATACCACTGTAATACACATGTCATTATACAAATTTGTGTCCTCATAAATCACATAAACCAACCCACACACACACACACACACACTCACACACACACTTGATATTTCAAACATTTTTAGCCTTTTATGTTCAAACCGGAGTCAGACAATGATGGAGAGACTCAAGAAGTGACAACATGTAGACTATTTTCGAATGGTTAGTTGATGAATTTTTGCATCTGTTGTGAAGTTAACTTGTTAGTTATGAAGTTTATGATCTTCTAATCATTGATTAGCATATTCTGTCATGATAATCTATAAATCACGTTCCCGGGGGCGGGGTTTATGTAAATGTTATGGTTAGTGATGTCACTAACCCGGGAGGAATGTTCTGTAGTTCCTACCAGCCGTTTGTTGTAGTCCCTAAAAAGCAATTTCTTTAAAATAAAATATCTCCCTTTGCTTTGAACTGTGAGCGTTGTAACTTTGCAGATGTTGTTTATGCTCAAACAGCAATATTACACACTAACTAAAGTTAGAAAAGTGAAATCATAATGAACCACCCCTTTAAAAGTAGAAGTTCAGGAGGTTGAGCTCGCCCCTGTGGTGGTTCAGGGAACTGCAGGTTCTGCTCAGGATCCGCCTGACAGCTCTTGGACTCGGAGCCTGAGATCAGTGATTTTGACGCAGTGTTTTGTGAATGTTAGAATGATTGCCCGTTCTCTGGTGATAATAAACGACCCGGTGTATGTGCCTGGCATCACATCATCGTGACCTGTTGCTACAAACACACTGAGTAAAAGCGTGTGCGGAATATTTACTTTAGCGTTGTGATTTGCGAAAGCTGTAAATTATGTACATGTTTAATAATAATCAGCTCATGTGTGGCATTTATTAAATGCAAAGTACTTGGGAAATACACATTAATCTTATAAACAATGTCACCTGCGTACCAGCTTATGGAAACTCCAAGGTTTGACCTTTGCAGAAATGTTTAACAGAAGACATTATTTATATTTGTTTAACCCTTTAAGACTATTGATTCATATTTGATAGTCTCTAAAATTCATGCTGTCCTTCTGTCATCTGATTGATTTTTTTAAGTCAAGTCAGCTTTATTTATATAGATTGTTTCAAAGCAGCTTTACAGTGATAACAGGAAAATAATGCAACAAAGATTGTTTGGCGGTACAGCAGATCTAGAAAGTCACTGTCCAGTTTAACTACGGTTTTAATTGATTCATTTTCGTTGTAAGCATCATTAGTTATTAACTCCCTAACATAACACTGTTTACAACAGAAAACAAACTTGTAATGCTTTCTGGCTGTTCATTTACACGACAGCTAAGTTTTGGTGGGCTGAGAACGCAAACTTTAAAATAAATCCGCTAGCTGCCCGCCCCATAAGTCGTCCAAAAACCGCGTCTCTGTAGGCAGCCTAGGCTCTGAGATCTGCACACAAAAACAAATGGGTACACCACCACTCAAAACCAAAATAAAGTGTTCCAACCAATCACAGACAGGGGCGGGTGTTGCTCCGACTTCGCGTCCAGCCGTGAACGAGCTCAAAACCTCACAACACCCCTGTCTGTGATTGGCTGAAACACTGTTTATTTTGGTTTTGAGTGGTGGTGTACCCATTTGTTTTTGTGTGCAGATCTCAGAGCCTAGGCTGCCTACAGAGACGCGGTTTTTGGACGGCATGCTTATGGGGCGGGCAGCTAGAGGATCGTTAGGAAAGATTAGATGAATGTGATCATTTATGTTTCGGCCTTTTTTGGGCCTGAAATCACTGATACAACCTTTAAACACCAGTTACACATCAATGAACATCTGAAGGTATGTTGAAAGATACAGTACAAATTACTGACACGAACCATAGCTCGTGTAATCGCTCAGTGTTTCAAAGGCGGAAAGACGTCAATAACAGCTTGCAAACAAAATGTCACATAATTTACCTCAGGCAAGTCATCAGTTTCCACAGCTTGTTAGTTCGCTTGAGAAATGAACTCTTTCGCTATATATGCACTATCAGCCTATATATTTTACTTAACCTGTTAGTGAAGTCTTGATTATTTAATGTATGTTTAAAATATCTGTCATGAAAATGACAGCAATGATTACAGGCAACGAATTGAAGTAAAACTGAATTATATTTAGAAGTTAATGCAAAAACTGCCTTATGTGCAGTGAGACGTTTTGCATACAATTTGTTATTTGAGTGTTGATTATTATATAAAAAAATAGCAACTGAATTTTGGCTAATAGTTTGTGCTATGTTGTTAACCTTTAATATTGTAATTTCCTCCATATTCTCACTATCATACTATGAGCCATAAATGCCTGATGGATCAAATATGATTCTTAACAAAAAAGCATGCTTTTTTCTGTCTAAATGTTCAATAAACTGTTTCATTGGGAAAAAAAAGAAGCTTTTTCTGACTAGTATTATTTTTTAATGTCAAGGCTTTACAGGGTTAATAACAATCAATCATTAATCGTCATGTAACGGTATAATAATGTATTATTTAGGACCCTCAGAGCAAAGACGGCAGCGCTCCAAGCCCAGAGGAGAACATGAGCGACGGCCAGGGAACAACACCGATCCCAGTTCAAGCCATGGTCAAGGTAAAACTGAACTCCTCATCAAATAATAAGCTCACTGTAAATCTGATATCTGCTCATTGCATGAAGTTTCTCGCATCCTCTGTTATTTTCCTGTGCAAAGCAGTCCAAAGTGTCTGAGAAGAACCGCCACAAGAAACCCAAAGACATCAAGCCTAAAGTGAAGAAGCTGAAGTACCACCAGTACATCCCACCGGACCAGAAGGCCGAGCGCTCTCCTCCGGCTCAGATGGACTCGGCGTACGCTCGTCTGCTTCAACAACAGCAGCTCTTCCTACAACTGCAGATCCTCAGCCAGCAGAAACACACACACTCGCAGACACACTCGCAGACCAGCTTCAGCTACCAGATCAACCAGCACAAGTGAGTCCAAACATCATTCAGATAGCTGTCAGAGGCACAAATATCACCGGATACACTACATGTACACACTTGAATCATTGTGTCCTATAAAGGGGTGTTGTTTTTTTTTGCATTAAATTAATCAAAAGTGACAGTAAAGACATTTATAATGTTACAAAAGATTCTATTTCAAATAAATGCTGTTCTTTTGAACTTTCTATTCATCAAAGAATCTTGTATCACATTTTGGATGAATTGGCAGTTCAAAAGAACAGCATTTTATTTGAAATAGAATCTTTTGTAACATTATAGCTTTTTGTCACATCCTTGATGAATAGAAGTATTCATTTCTTTCACAAAGTTTTTTACTGATGCCAAACGTTTAAATTGTAATGTAACGTGGTTTCCACAGAAATCTGAAGCAGCACAACTGTTCCCTTTCAGTCGGTCACGTTCAACGTTACGTCGACGTCCTGGTGTAATTGGGATCACTTCAGGGAGCCCTATCATCGCGTATCTACAGAACAAGCCAGTGCACATTGGCGTACGAGATTTGCATCTCGCGCCCCGCAGCACAGCGTGGGTATAAATATGGAGAGGATGCACACACCTTTTGTTTTTCACTTCGGAGATTCCTGTTTGTCAAGTCAAGTATATTTATATACGCTTTTCACAATACAGATTGTATCAAAGCAGCTTCACAGTATCAATCAAAACAACGTAACAATGTTAGTTTTTTAGTGAAAAAAAGAAAAAAAAAGACTAAACCTTTGCATCTGTGTAGTGCTGGTGGCCGCGAACTGACCAAATCAACTCATCAACTGCTGTTTTCACAGGATTAGACATTTCTGTTGGTTCGGTGGGCATTTCCGTGAGAGTGCCCAGACACTTGCACTCTCTCTGCTGTGCACTGTGGCCGTTCTCTGGGTGCCTCAGCACTATAGAGAGATCTAAAAGTGTGTTTTCTTCACAAAAGAGCAAACCACAGGCGTGACACTGCGTCCTTTTCAGGATGTCATTCTGCCTGTGCGTTTCTGGGTGTGGCCGTTCCCTGGCGCCAGCTGATGGCCACATTAGTGGCCTCTCGTGTTTGGGTATTCAGCACGCTACAGAAGGCTTCGGCGCTTAGCCAGGATGATCTGAGGATTACCGTGAGGGCTTCCCCGCCAAGTCGTTCTCCGCGGGCCCTCACGCCTCTCAAACACAGCGGCCGTTGGAGCGTTCATAGGAGCGCGCTGGTCCTTCACACGGACGACCAGTCGTTTCCTTTGGGGCTTCAGCTGACGATCAGATGTCGGTCGCAGCATCGGAGGGGGAGATTCAGTCCTCTGGAGATGAAGACGCGGCTGCGTTGGTATAGCGTTTCCCGAGACGGACCCAGAATGGGCGGTTATGCTTTCCCAGGCCGCCGAAAAGGTTGGGCTTGTGTGGAACCCTCCCCCAAATCCCGAACTGTCTAGGCTGGACGATTGGTTTCTCGGGGCGGGCCTCGCTGGTTCTCAGCTTCTGCTCCGGTGCCTTTCTTCCCGGAGGTGCATGAGGAGCTCACTAGGACGTGGACTTTACCTTATTCTGCCAGAAGCCGTCCTAGTGGCTCCTCCCTCCTCACCACCCTCGATGCTGGAGCGGCTTTGGATTTTGTGAATATTTCACAATTTTCACTTTTTGTTCTGCCAAAACTTAATTGAAAGAGCAATTTCTGAAACCTCTGGGTCACGAGGGCACGCTTGGCGGTTTACAACACTATGCCTTGTCACCCTCAGGCCCCTTTTCTATCGCCAGCGAGCAGCAGTGGCTGTGTTCTGGTCTACACTCCCGTCGCATGTCACAACTCGCCCGCCTCTGGAGTGTGTATTCTTCTACGGTACGGCTTCTCAGGCTGGAGACACTCCAGTGACATTCCATGTGTTGTACTGCCCCTAACTGGCCAGTCCATATGTATATTCTCCACATCCCTTCGGGCAGGATCCCTTTCCTCTGGGAAGGCATGCTTTCCCAGTGTTATCCAAGAGATCCACTGTGTGGGTTATAACAGAACAGCCGTTTGAATCCCTTTACGCTGGCCTTCACCCCAGTCAGTTGGGGCTCTGAGAGTCTCGCGTAGGGTGCTGGATGTGGCAGCAACCGTGGCGTGTTCCATAGGGATCCCAAATTACGTCGGCACTTGAAAGGGAACGTCTCGGTTACGTATGTAACCCTCATTCCCTGAAGGAAGGAACGGGAGACGTTACGCCCGTCGCCAGGGTCCCTGACCATCGCTGTACGGCCGTCACGATCTCGGCTCCTCAGCGGAAAAACAAAAGGTGCGTGCATAAGCTTCCGTATTTATATCCGCACTGCGGGGATGTGCATTGGCTTGTTCTGTAGATACTCGAAGATGATAGGGCTCCCTGAAGTGATCCCAATTACGTCTTCCTTCAGGGAACGAGTGTTACATGCGGAACCAAGATGTTTTCAACATTGATGATAATCACAAAAGCAGCAAATCATCATATTAGATTGTTTTCTAAAAAAACATGTGACACTGAAGACTGGAGTAATGATGCTGAATCGGCTTTGATCACAGGAATAAATTATATTTTAAAGGAACACGCCAACTTTTTTGGACTTAAGCTTATTCACCGTATCCCCCAGAGTTAGATAAGTCCACACACACCCTTCTCATCTCCGTGCATGCTGTAACTCTGTTTGACACCCACCGCTAGCCTAGCTTAGCACAAAGACTAGAAGTAAATGGCTCCAGCTAGCATACTGCTCCCAATAAGTGACAAAATAACACCAACAACCTATTTATATGTTGTGATTTGTATAGTCACAGTGTGTACAAATAACAAGGTCATATGAGACACAGCTATCTTTTAACCGTATACATACTGGGAACTATATTCTCAGAAGTTGAAGCACTGCTACTTGGGCGGAGTGGAATAACATTGGAATAATATTTCATTGTTTTACTGTATTTTTGGTGGTCTTGGTGAGAAGACTTCTTTTTACAAAATTAACACATTGAAACTTTAAAACTGTACGGTGTATAGGTAAATATATCATTTTTTATTTTATTAACCCTGAAAGACTTAGGGCACCTGACTCGCCTGTATGTTCTGTTTTTCTAACCCATTATAGCAGCCAGCATCAAGTGGCACATATCATTTTAAAAAGGAGAACTTGAAGTTTCAAACTATTTCATTAAAGTACCAATTTTACATTTATTTTGTCTGAGAATGGATACATTTACCAGATTTAAGAAAAACAGGAGCAAATGTTTGGTCAAAGTCAAACAGAACCTCCTTGAAGTTTGAATTTTTCCCTTATAATGGGAAAGTTATACTTGGATATTCTAGATTTCCAAATGAAATTTTGTCTACATGTAACAATCCCTAAGCAAGTTATGACCATTTATTACAACATTATTATAGGCGCTTTTGTAGTTGAAACTGGTGTTTTTTTATTTATTGACATATTTTGTAAAAAAATTTTATTGTGTGTGTGTGTGTGTGTGTGTGTGTGTGTGTCAGGTCGTCCGGTGAGCAGCAGGCCTCATGTGCTTCAGGAGGCAGTAGCAGCAGCTCGTCGTCTCCAGTGAAGAGCAACTACTGTAGTCCGTCCTCCATCAACTCCATCAACTCCATCAACTCCATCAGTCCCGCGCCGCTGCCCAACAACCTGGACGACCTGAAGGTACTGATGATGACCCAAAGCTTATACGCCCTCTGGTGCTCTTCGCTCGTTTTTGACCGAAAATGTTTACATTTCTTTTGTTTAGAATTCATCGGAATGTTAGGAAACTTGGTAAAGAGAAAGGCTCACCAAAACAAAGTCACTTTTCACGTTTTCTGGGTTGGTAGATGCACCGGGGGCCCTATTATAGCACTTAAACACGGAAAAATCATGATATGTCCCCTTTAAATCAAAAAAGCGCTTCTAATAATAATTCTGTCTTCAGGTGTCCGAACTGCGACAGCAACTGCGCATACGCGGCCTCCCCGTCTCCGGCACCAAAACGTCTCTCATCGAGCGCCTGCGTCCCTTTAAAGACTCCAGCTGTGCTTCTCCATCGGGCTCCGGGGACGTCAGCACCGGCCCGTTCCCCGTGACCCCCAGCGGATCCTCCTATCAGTCCCCGGCCTCCCACGGGCCCGGCTTCTACCCGTTCTGCAGCAGCGGCTCCTCGCCGCCCATCTCCCCGGCCTCCTCGGACCTCTCGCTGCCCGACAGCTTCAGCGACGGCACGCTGTCGTCTCCACACCTCGGCCCGGACGCGGAGAAGGACAAGATGCTGGTGGAGAAGCAGAAGGTGATCGAGGAGCTGCGGTGGAAGCTCCAGCAGGAGCAGAGGCAGGTGGAGGAGCTGCGCTTCGAGCTCCACAAGAGGAGCCGCGAGTGTCCCGTGATCATGGAGCCTCCGGTTCCGGTTCAGCAGGGCTACGGCGTGTCGGTCAAGCAGGAGCACGTGTCCTCCAGCTGCCCGCTGTCCTCCGAGCAGGGGAACGGAGTGTGTGTGGGTCACTGTGACCCGAGTCTCTCCGGCTTCATGAGTCCTCAGTGTTCTCCTCAGGAGTCTCCCATTACTAAACCCTCCTCCAGTCCTCAGCCTGAGTCGCCCGTCCAACCGTTCCTGCTGAGAGACTCGCACAGACCCGCTCGCAACATGCAGGTGCGTCACGAGCACGATCATTTATTAAGAAATACATTAAACATCCAGGTGCATCACGATCCATCTGTTCATTACAGGTGCCCTAGAATGGTTTTTATTTTTATTGTATAATGTTTTCTGGGTTGCCCTTATAATGTTAGTATGTTTTTTAGATAAAAAATAGTCATAATTTCTAAATAAAAGGCAGTTTTCCTAGCCTGATTTTAGCCTCTGATGTGAACGCTCTGTTTGAAGGGGCGTGTCTGTGTGTAACCGGCCTCTGCTGTGATTGGCTGACAGGCTTGCATATGAAATAGCTACGTATTACATGTGAAACTCTCTCGAATACTTTTACTACAGATATTATACGTTTTTACTATTACAGCTATCGAGATTAACGAATCGTGAGATGTTTTTAAAGTATTTAGATCTATTCCCATCACATAAAATGTTGCCGTGATGATCATTGAGCAAACAGACGACAGTGTGTTGATCACGAGAATAAAGATCTTATCACTGCAACGCAGTTTCTGCACTCTCTCTAATGCTTTCACCAATGCAAACACGATGATGTAAATACAGTATTGAACGACTTTGAGAGAAAGATTACCTGTCTGAACTTGAACAATTACTCACCAGAAAGTGTTTGGCTCGATCGATCGAGGCCAGCTCTGTATTGGCCCAAGTTGAGGAAACAGTCTCGTCGGTGAAATGTTTGGAAAATTCCAGAGAAAATTAAATTAACCCATTGTTTCTTCAGAGGCTCGGATGAAGGAACTAAATACCTTTGTGTTCATTTGTACATCCAAACACTGATCGACTGCCGTGCTTCGGCTGCAGTTCCGCCTGTCATTGAACATGGGCTGGATTATGCAGATTTATGGAGTCGTACATATTAATGATCCGACTGTTGCGTCACAGTCGGTGTTATGTGGAGATTCGCCTGTTTTTCAGGGGTGTTTTTCAAAAACGAGATTTAAGTAAGAAGGAGAAAACAATGGTGTTTGAGACTCACTGTATGTCATGTCCATGTACTGAACTCTTGTTATTTAACTATGCCAAAATAAATTCAATTTCACATTCTAGGGCACCTTTAAAGGGATAGTTCACCCAAAAATGAAAATTAGCTCATGATTTACTCTCCCTCAAGCCATCCTAGGTGTATAAGACATTCTTCTTTCAAACGGATACAATCAGAGTTCTATAAATTAAAAATCTGGCTCTTCCAAGCATTAATTACTTTTTTCTTCATGATTACACCACACAACCTTGAGTCATGAAATTTAATCTCTTGTTGAAAATAGTATAAAAGTTATTTAAAACCAACATAAAAGAAAGCACTTGGCACGTGTTTTAAGGTCTAATCACAGACACGTTTGTGACTGACTGCTGAAACATCTCTCTCTGTCACAGTTACAGCAGAAAAGCGTGTGTCAGTCGAGCTGCTCGTATCCATCCGACCACAGAAGCCTTCAGTCGCTCTACACGAGTCCAGAGAACAGCCTGAACCCCAGAGGCTCCTCCAAGAACAAGAGCGCAAACCTGCAGCAGAAAGTACGTGAAGAAGTCAAATTCAACTACTAATTCATCTCACTCACTCACAAAACGTCACACGTCAAAGCGTCACATATTCTGTTCTGCACCTCCTGCAACAGTAAGTCTCAATTACACTGGGCGTCTGTTGGTGCTCTCTGGCCAAAAAATTTACTTTTTTTTTTTTTACTTCATCGAAATGGTACAAAACTTGGTAAAGCTTTTGCCACTGTGTGAACACACACACAGAAAAAACATGGACATGATTCGAAGAGGTTAAATGGTCCTGAAAAAAATACTCATACTTGTGCTCCTCTTGGTCAAAAATTAGCTCATTGGAAATAAGAGAGTTTCCTCTAGTGGAAGCGTTCGGCACTGCAGCCGAACAACATCTCACTGAAAGATCATTTTTGAGATATCAGGATTAAATTTGGAACACAACTTGTTTAGATTTATGGCTTTTTTTTTTTTTTTTTTGCAGTTTTAGAGTAAAACATGTTTTTGAAAATATAGATTTCATAAAAAAATTTAAAGTATTTGTACATTTTTCATAAAAATAAACATAAATTTTTTTAGCTTTTTTTTGTTCACTTTTTTATAACTTTTTTCTCTTCAGCAATAATCTGCCAAGCGTCGTCTTTGAAAAGAGATCAAACTTCAGTCTGTCGCTCTAAAGCATTCAATATTTACGACAGTTTAAGTTGGAAATTTAATTTTCAGATGTATGCTTAAAAAAGTGAATAAATGGATTATAAATACAGCGTAAATATAATTTAGTGCTATAAAATCCCCTAAAAATACAAAATATTAAACCAAAAACATTATCAAACTAAAATATAGTACATTCCTTTCATTGAAATTAAAAAAATTTGTCATTTTTGACTGACACGTAAAAAAGCACCAGACGCACATCTGTTTTGTTGCACATCTTTGCATTGGTCAAGATTCTCACATAATCTGATTGTCATTGGGTCAGAGTTTACACGATCCTCCTGAGGAATATCGTATGCTAGATTCCGTCACACACACACACACACAGCGTCTCGTGTCCCTCTCGCCCCTGTGTAACGCTTGTCTCCTCATGTAGGAGGCTCGATCTCACTCTCCCCGGCACCTCGAGCCCCAGTCTCCCACATCCAGCTCTGTCTTCTGTAGCTCAGACTGTCCTGTGTCCCTCAGTAAACCCCCGTGTTATGAGGAAGCTGTGAAACAGGTAAAGCAGCTCGTCCTCGGCTTCTGTCTCGCTGCTGTCCTCTCGCACACTCTCACACTCTCACACTCGCACACTCTCACACACTCTCACACACTCACACACTCACACACACTCACACACTCTCACACACTCACACACACTCACACACTCACACACACACACACACTCACACACACACACACACACACACACACACACACTCTCTCACACACTCTCTCACACTCACACACTCTCTCACACTCACGCTTCTGTAGAGCTTTCCTCTGAGCCGCGCGTTGCAGTCCTGTGTGCTTCAGGTAAACCCATTTGACGGATCATAAAACTCACGGTTCAGATCATTTACAGTTTTTGAGCCACAATCAGATGAAGTACTCCAATACCACAGCAAATACTACTACCCTAACTGATAAAGTTCAAACATTATTAAAAACAAACACTGACTTTATTTCTCTAAATCCTGACTATTTTTCTCTATATTCCAACTTTAATTCTCTAAATCCTGACTTTATTTCTCTAAATCCTGACTTTATTTCTCTAAACTCTGACTTTTTTCCTTTAATTTCTGACTTTATTTCTGAGTTTAGAGATAATTAGAATTCTAAGCGGGGGAAAGGTCAGAATTGTGAGATGAAATGTCACAATTAGCGTTCTATAGTTTTTCATGGCGTGGCGTAAACAAACTTTCACAGAACATGCGTTGATCGTCTGACGGGTGTGCTGAAAGCGTGGATCACTGACCGTTTGTGTGTGTGTGTGTTGCAGCAGATGGTGCGCAGCCAGCAGATGGACGAGCTCCTGGACGTCCTCATCGAGAGCGGAGGTCAGTCTCCTTCACACACTCAGATGTTGTGCTGGTGTTGAGTTAGTGTTTCACACACTCAGATGTTGTGCTGGTGTTGAGTTAGTGTTTCACACACTCAGATGTTTTGCTGGTGTTGAGTTAGTGTTTCACACACTCAGATGTTGTGCTGGTGTTGAGTTAGTGTTTCACACACTCAGATGTTGTGCTGGTGTTGAGTTAGTGTTTCACACACTCAGATGTTTTGCTTGTGTTGAGTTAGTGTTTCTCACACTCAGATGTTGTGCTGGTGTTGAGTTAGTGTTTTACACACTCAGATGTTGTGACGTGTTGAGTTAGTGTTTCTCACACTCAGATGTTGTGCTGGTGTTGAGTTAGTGTTTCACACTCAGATGTTGTGCTGGTGTTGAGTTAGTGTTTCACACACTCAGATGTTGTGCTGGTGTTGAGTTAGTGTTTCTCACACTCAGATGTTGTGCTGGTGTTGAGTTAGTGTTTCACACACTCAGATGTTGTGCTGGTGTTGAGTTAGTGTTTCTCACACTCAGATGTTGTGCTGGTGTTGAGTTAGTGTTTCTCACACTCAGATGTTGTGCTGGTGTTGAGTTAGTGTTTCACACACTCAGATGTTGAGCTGGTGTTGAGTTAGTGTTTCACACACTCAGATGTTGTGCTGGTGTTGAGTTAGTGTTTCTCACACTCAGATGTTGTGCTGGTGTTGAGTTAGTGTTTCACACACTCAGATGTTGTGCTGGTGTTGAGTTAGTGTTTCTCACACTCAGATGTTGTGCTGGTGTTGAGTTAGTGTTTCACTCACTCAGATGTTGAGCTGGTGTTGAGTTAGTGTTTCACACACTCAGATGTTGTGCTGGTGTTGAAAAAGTGTTTCACACACTCAGATGTTGTGACGTGTTGAGTTAGTGTTCCACACACTCAGAGGTTGAGCTGGTGTTGAGTTAGTGTTTCTCACACTCAGATGTTGTGCTGGTGTTGAAAAAGTGTTTCACACACTCAGATGTTGTGACGTGTTGAGTTAGTGTTCCACACACTCAGAGGTTGAGCTGGTGTTGAGTTAGTGTTTCACACACTCAGATGTTGAGCTGGTGTTGAGTTAGTGTTCCACACACTCAGATGTTGTGCTGGTGTTGAGTTAGTGTTTCTCACACTCAGATGTTGTGACGGTGTTGAGTTAGTGTTTCACACACTCAGATGTTGAGCCGGTGTTGAATTTGTGTTTCTCACACTCAGATGTTGAGTTAGTGTTCCACACACTCAGATGTTGTGCTGGTGTTGAGTTAGTGTTTCACACACTCAGATGTTGAGCTGGTGTTGAGTTAGTGTTCCACACACTCAGATGTTGAGCTGGTGTTGAGTTAGTGTTTCACACA
Source organism: Semotilus atromaculatus (assembly GCA_031834385.1). NCBI lineage: Eukaryota > Metazoa > Chordata > Actinopteri > Cypriniformes > Leuciscidae > Semotilus > Semotilus atromaculatus. Next base: position 820,296 of record JAULUF010000014.1, read on the forward strand.
CTCAGATGTTGAGCTGGTGTTGAGTTAGTGTTTCTCACACTCAGAGGTTGAGCTGGTGTTGAGTTAGTGTTTCACACACTCAGATGTTGAGCTGGTGTTGAGTTAGTGTTTCACACACTCAGATGTTGTGATGGTGTTGAGTTAGTGTTTCACACACTCAGATGTTGTGCTGGTGTTGAGTTAGTGTTCCACACACTCAGATGTTGTGCTGGTGTTGAGTTAGTGTTTCACACACTCAGATGTTGAGCCGGTGTTGAATTAGTGTTTCTCACACTCAGATGTTGAGCTGGTGTTGAGTTAGTGTTTCTCACACTCAGAGGTTGAGCTGGTGTTGAGTTAGTGTTTCTCACACTCAGATGTTGTGACGGTGTTGAGTTAATGTTTCACACACTCAGATGTTGAGCCGGTGTTGAATTAGTGTTTCTCACACTCAGATGTTGAGCCGGTGTTGAATTAGTGTTTCTCACACTCAGATGTTGTGCTGGTGTTGAGTTAGTGTTTCTCACACTCAGATGTTGAGCTGGTGTTGAGTTAGTGTTTCTCACACTCAGATGTTGTGCTGGTGTTGAGTTAGTGTTTCTCACACTCAGATGTTGTGCTGGTGTTGAGTTAGTGTTTCTCACACTCAGATGTTGAGCCGGTGTTGAATTAGTGTTTCTCACACTCAGATGTTGAGCCGGTGTTGAATTAGTGTTTCTCACACTCAGATGTTGTGCTGGTGTTGAGTTAGTGTTCCACACACTCAGATGTTGTGCTGGTGTTGAGTTAGTGTTTCTCACACTCAGATGTTGTGACGGTGTTGAGTTAATGTTTCACACACTCAGATGTTGAGCCGGTGTTGAATTAGTGTTTCTCACACTCAGATGTTGAGCTGGTGTTGAGTTAGTGTTTCTCACACTCAGATGTTGTGCTGGTGTTGAGTTAGTGTTTCACACACTCAGATGTTGTGACGTGTTGAATTAGTGTTTCTCACACTCAGATGTTGAGCTGGTGTTGAATTAGTGTTTCTCACACTCAGATGTTGAGCTGGTGTTGAGTTAGTGTTTCTCACACTCAGATGTTGTGCTGGTGTTGAGTTAGTGTTTCTCACACTCAGATGTTGAGCTGGTGTTGAATTAGTGTTTCTCACACTCAGATGTTGAGCTGGTGTTGAGTTAGTGTTTCTCACACTCAGATGTTGAGCTGGTGTTGAGTTAGTGTTTCTCACACTCAGATGTTGTGCTGGTGTTGAATTAGTGTTTCTCGCACTCAGATGTTGAGCTGGTGTTGAATTAGTGTTTCTCACACTCAGATGTTGAGCTGGTGTTCAGTTAGTGTTTCTCACACTCAGATGTTGTGCTGGTGTTGAGTTAGTGTTTCTCACACTCAGATGTTGTGACGTGTTGAGTTAGTGTTTCTCACACTCAGATGTTGTGACGGTGTTGAGTTAGTGTTTCACACACTCAGATGTTGTGCTGGTGTTGAGTTAGTGTTTCTCACACTCAGATGTTGTGACGGTGTTGAATTAGTGTTCCACACACTCAGATGTTGTGACGGTGTTGAATTAGTGTTTCACACACTCAGATTTTGAGCTGGTGTTGAGTTAATGTTTCACACACTCAGATGTTGAGCCGGTGTTGAATTAGTGTTTCACACACTCAGATGTTGTGCTGGTGTTGAGTTAATGTTTCACACACTCAGATGTTGTGCTGATGTTGAGTTAGTGTTTCTCACACTCAGATGTTGTGACGGTGTTGAGTTAGTGTTTCTCACACTCAGATGTTGTGACGGTGTTGAATTAGTGTTCCACACACTCAGATGTTGTGACGGTGTTGAGTTAGTGTTCCACACACTCAGATGTTGTGACGGTGTTGAGTTAGTGTTTCACACACTCAGATGTTGTGCTGGTGTTGAGTTAGTGTTTCACACACTCAGATGTTGAGCCAGTGTTGAGTTAGTGTTTCACACACTCAGATGTTGAGCGTGTGTTGAGTTAGTGTTTCTCACACTCAGATGTTGAGCTGGTGTTGAGTTAGTGTTTCACACACTCAGATGTTGAGCTGGTGTTGAGTTAGTGTTTCACACACTCAGATGTTGTGCTGGTGTTGAGTTAGTGTTTCACACACTCAGATGTTGTGCTGGTGTTGAGTTAGTGTTTCACACACTCAGATGTTGAGCGTGTGTTGAGTCAGTGTTTCACACACTCAGATGTTGAGCGTTTGTTGAGTTAGTGTTTCACACACTCAGATGTTGAGCTGGTGTTGAGTTAGTGTTTCACACACTCAGATGTTGTGCTGGTGTTGAGTTAGTGTTTCACACACTCAGATGTTGAGCTGGTGTTGAGTTAGTGTTTCACACACTCAGATGTTGAGCTGGTGTTGAGTTAGTGTTTCACACACTCAGATGTTGTGCTGGTGTTGAGTTAGTGTTTCACACACTCAGATGTTGAGCTGGTGTTGAGTTAGTGTTTCACACACTCAGATGTTGAGCTGGTGTTGAGTTAATGTTTCACACACTCAGATGTTGTGCTGGTGTTGAGTTAGTGTTTCACACACTCAGATGTTGAGCTGGTGTTGAGTTAGTGTTTCACACACTCAGATGTTGAGCTGGTGTTGAGTTAGTGTTTCACACACTCAGATGTTGAGCTGGTGTTGAGTTAGTGTTTCACACACTCAGATGTTGTGCTGGTGTTGAGTTAGTGTTTCACACACTCAGATGTTGAGCTGGTGTTGAGTTAGTGTTTCACACACTCAGATGTTGTGCTGGTGTTGAGTTAGTGTTTCACACACTCAGATGTTGAGCTGGTGTTGAGTTAGTGTTTCACACACTCAGATGTTGAGCTGGTGTTGAGTTAGTGTTTCACACACTCAGATGTTGTGCTGGTGTTGAGTTAGTGTTTCACACACTCAGATGTTGAGCTGGTGTTGAGTTAGTGTTTCACACACTCAGATGTTGAGCTGGTGTTGAGTTAATGTTTCACACACTCAGATGTTGAGCTGGTGTTGAGTTAATGTTTCACACACTCAGATGTTGTGCTGGTGTTGAGTTAATGTTTCACACACTCAGATGTTGTGCTGGTGTTGAGTTAGTGTTTCACACACTCAGATGTTGTGCTGGTGTTGAGTTAGTGTTCCACACACTCAGATGTTGTGACGGTGTTGAGTTAGTGTTTCACACACTCAGATGTTGTGCTGGTGTTGAGTTAGTGTTTCACACACTCAGATGTTGTGCTGGTGTTGAGTTAGTGTTTCTCACACTCAGATGTTGTGCTGGTGTTGAGTTAGTGTTTCTCACACTCAGATGTTGTGCTGGTGTTGAGTTAGTGTTTCTCACACTCAGATGTTGTGCCGGTGTTGAGTTAGTGTTTCACACACTCAGATGTTGTGCTGGTGTTGAGTTAGTGTTTCTCACACTCAGATGTTGTGCCGGTGTTGAGTTAGTGTTTCTCACACTCAGATGTTGTGCCGGTGTTGAGTTAGTGTTTGTGCTGTGATGTCCTCCTCCTTCTTTTTAAAGAAATGCCAGCTAACGCCAAAGAAGAGCCTCCTGTAACCAAAGTTGTGCCTCACCTTACAGTTTCCCCAAAGTTCCAGCACCGGCACTACAGTCACATGTGTTCGTACGAGCCCGGAGACGGCCACCTGGAGGCGCTGCTGAGCCGAACACACACCGACACACACTCCGACGAGGCAGGCGAAGGATTCAACGACAGACTGATGATGGACATGCCTGTGATCGGGAAGATGGAGACTCAGGGACTCGGGATGACCTTCACGGACTCGCCTTGGGAAACCATGGAGTGGCTGGATCTGACTCCGCCAAACTCCTTCCAGAACCAGAACGTTCTTCCTCTCACCGGACCGAACATCTTCAACACCGAGTTCCTGGACGTCACCGACATCAGCCTGAACTCTGCCATGGACCTGCACCTCGATCACTGGTGAGGGGGAACCGGTCCGACGGGAGTCATCGACACTTCTCACAATCCTGAGATGTTAAAGGAGGAGTTCACTTCAGAATTAAAATCCTGATAATTTACTCTCCCTCACGTCATCCAAGATGATGTAGTGTAGTTTGCAGCGAGCTCACACAGACATTTAAAGAATCACAGTTGGCATATACAAACAATAAATTAAAACAAATAAATCTGAATTAAGATAACCAGACTAACTGACCATGAATCAACACTAGAAGAATTATTTAAAAGTTGAATTGCTTGGGGGACCTGTTTTTCATGCATCGGGGAACACAGCAATAATTCAAAAGCATAAGATAAAGGACAAAAGAAATTAAGGTTTTTGAGGAAAACATTCCAGGATGTTCTCCATATATTGAGTTCAATGGTCCAACGGGCCGAAGGTCCAGATGTGAGTTTCAGTGCAGCTTCAAAGTCTCGACACGATCCAGCCGAGGAATAAGAGTCTCATCTACACAAACCAGTGACATTTATAACAAAATAAACATTTATATACTTTTAACACTAATGCTGGTCTTGCACTCGCTGTGATGCAACACACATTATGTCATCAGGTTGAAAGGTCACGCGTGACGTAGGCGGAAGAACAGATTTCTTGTTTACAAAGAGAACGTGCAAAGACAAACGCCATTTACCTAAAAAATTAAAAATACAAAAATTATAAATTCGCTCTATCCTACATTTCTGAGTTGGAACACGTGTGACCTTTCACCCTGATGACGTAATGCGTGTCCAATAGGGCCACTCTTAAAGTGACAGTAGCCCAATAGTAAACATGCTGCCGCTTGTCCTTAAATTCTTTCTTGAATGCTACTGTTAAATACACCTACTGTAGCTGAAAAAATAAACCACTGTTTATGTCATTTGTATATTATGTTTTGTAGCCTATTTTTATTATATTATATATTTTTTATAATTGTCTGCCATTCTTTTTTTATTTCATATTTTGTTACCTTGTAAGGCTTTGTTTTTAAAATAGGGAAATCAGTTTGGCTGTAACACTCAGAGAATCGTGATAAAATCGTGAATTGTTATTTTCCTGAAAAAAATCATATGATATTTTTGCCATATCGCCCACCAGTACTGGAATGTTTTCCTCAATTTGTTTCCGACTGAAGAAAGTAAATTACCAGGACATTTCAATTCTGAAGTGAACTAATCATTTAACTTGTGATAGCCACATAAACTTGCAATCCTCAAAAGAAAAAGAATTGAGATAAAAGGTCGCAAATGCCTTTTTATTGTTATCCCGAGCAGAAACACTTCCACAGGAACGGGCCGACGTCACCAGTCCGGATTCTGGAGGGTTTTATCAAAACCTTCCCGGTCCAGACTCGGGCTTCTGCGTGAGAGTTTGGATGACTGGAAACAGGACTAACTAAACCTGACGTCCGTATCCGTCTGTAAATACACTAGATTTGTGGTGTGGGAAAACACACATTAATGCGTCACACCAGTATAACATCACCTGTGCTACTGTAAATATTAATACACACTTCACAGCTTGAGCTTGTGTCACGCTTTCTGAGATCACTTCCTGTTCCTTCCTCGTCATCATCATCATGTCATTAATTTATTTAGGAAGTGCAAACCTTTGGTTTTTACTCAACGCTTTACGTGAGAGTATTTTCTCTTTAGATTCAGAAAAAAAATTTTGAAAAAAAACTCAACTCTTCATAATCACTGGAGAATTATTCTCTGGTCAAAAGATTTGTTTTTTTTTATATAAAAAACTTTGATGTATTGCGAACATCTTTTCTAAAGTCTGTTTTGCATGATTATTATTATTATTATTACTGCCACCTGTTATTTTGAACATTCATTCTCTTTTTTTGTTTTGTTTTTCACTTTTGGGGTATTTATTTCAACCTTTTCTTTCAATTGGCATATTTGACATATTTATGAGAAATTCCTTTTTATTAAACCGGAAAGCGTGAGGAGAGATGAGGCTGTTTCTGGATCTGTCATGTGATCTCCTGCAGTTTATCATGCGTCTGGAACCGGCCACACATGAACCCGACAGCGAGAGACACGCGTGTCTGAAGGACATCTATAATATAGAAGTTCAACTGTGAAAATGTATTGTTCTTTTTGTCTGTGGCAAATTTGGGACTTAACTTGTTTAATCTTTTGAAATAAAATCTTTAGTTTAGAGACTTGGTCACTGAATAACCAAAAGCTCAAACTGTGAATAGATTTTCTTATTTTCATGAAGCTGGTCAGATGTTTTTCTGCAGTCTCTAATCATATTCCACAGCACTGATGCTGTCAGACTGTTTATGATCCGTCGAGCCTTAAACACATGCATCCGTTTTATAGAAATACTTTCATAAGCAATAAACCCTGAGCTTTAATCCAGAATGAATGAATGAATGACATTAAGGGCATTAAAGACCAACAACAGGCTTTTATATTCAAGACTCAGTTTTGATACGAGACTATTTTTACACATCAAGCATCATTGTAGATGCAGATTATTATAAAACTGTAATGATGTTGGAAGTCCAGAAACAATCCTAAACATTATCAAGCAGTTTCATACAGTATTTTTTAATGAAGGTTAAATGTGTGTAAAGTATGTAGAGTTGTGTAAAGAATGTCACGTCCTCTGAAAGATTTTATTTTTCTATGTTTGCAGCCCAGATGTTTTTCTTCCTCCTGATGCTCAAATGTTCACGTGTGTCTGATTTCTTGTTCTTTTGATTTCCCCTGGGGAAAATATATACGTATGACAAAAAGCTTTTGTATTGCTTGGCCACTGAACAGCGTTCCAATATAACCGGTCCCAGTATTCGTCTACACCGCTGTATTACTGTAACGAGAGTTCAATAAACCATCATCAAACAAACACCAGTGTCGTCTGCTCAACTCATTCACAAACGATGAGCAATACATGCATGAAGCATTTATTAATGCATGCTAACACACACAACTGTGGATTAATTAATGCAGTATGCGTACTTTTCATTGTTATTTCTCATTAACTATTCTTAAAGTCCCCCTGTGGAGAAAATCCAGCTTTTAATGTTGTTTATGTGTCTATGTGGTGTTTTTAATATGCTTTAAGACACACATGTGTAAGTTCATAAGTCGACAGCATTGCTGAGTATTTCCTCCTTAAAACTGCAGTGAACCAAAGACAGTCTCAAAAACACGGGCCGTTTCTCAATATGCGTTCTTGTCTGTACTTGTGTTCTTGTGGACTTGTGAAACGTCATCAGTCGCTGCCCAAGTACTGTCCCAATTCAAAGTTCACATCTAGCCAAGTCCAGTTCAAATCCCCGGATGTGTTCTTGATCCGCCCCTTTTACCGAGGATGCATCGAGTGGTGACTTGTGCGGACTTGAGACAGCCATGTATCCCAGAATGCATCACGCACCAACCAGCAAGCGTCAATACCAGAGGAGAAAACCCGCGTAATATCAAAATACTACTGTTATTGTGTCATGAAATGTAATTTTAAGAGTGTTTCAGGCGAGAATGTAGTTGTTTAAAGCTCAAATATGTGGTTTGTTTATAAAGATAGCGCCTATTTGAAAAATGTATCTGACGCTTTCGGAGTTGTAAGATCCAGGTGATCACCGGGTGTTCAGCGCTCATTAACCCCGACTGGAACAGCTTTTCCCCGGCTAGTGCTTCTGGCGTGTGCCGCTGGCTCTGGTGTCTCTAGTGGATAAACATGACGTATATTCGTCTTGTGTCGATCTTTGGTCTCACTCATTAATCTATTTGTTCCATGGCAAATTGTTTTGACTGAGGGAAAAGTGAAGTTTCATAACTTTATATATTTAGGCTATTTTTTAACTTTAACTTTGTAGCCTAATTGTTTGCTTAATTTCTCATTGTAAGTTAGCTTCTTATACCTTTTACTTATACCTTTACCTACTGGATATTATTGATCATTAAAAATTACATTTAACAAAAAAGAGACAGGGTTGTGTAATTTTATTTTATATACTAGATATATTTGTTATATTTATTTTAACATTCTCTTCACTATATGTAAAATAAAATTACACAACCCTGTCTCTCTTTGACAAATGTCAATAAAAATCAAGAATGTTTCATATTTTTAAAATGAAATAAAAAGAAGCAGGTTTGTGTTTTAATATTTAATGTTGTTATAAATATGCAGTGAAGATAATTAATGTATGCGTTGCCTGAACCACAATTGTGTGGCCATTTAGGCTAATATGTTTAAGATTTTTTTTTTTTTTTCATTTAAAGAGGCAGAATGGCGTTTTATAAAATATTTCGTTTTATTGTTGACGAAAAGAGGCAGAGTTGTAGCATATTTCGTTTGATTGTTGCCTAAATACACAATTTCGTATGCTATTTCATCACTAAATTCACTTCTGAGAACATTTGATGCGAGAAATAACTGATTTCAAATATTGGCATTTTTACGAAAATATATGGCGAGTCGTAAATATTTGGGTTCTGCAGACGGCGTCTGTCCGGGCGTATTGCGCAATACCCGCAAGAACACATCGTCTCAAACTGTCAGCAGCGTTCTGTGAGCTCGTCACCTTGTAAGTTCATTCTTCCAAGAACAACTAGCAAGAGCGTTCTCCCCAAGAACACAAGTCCGTTCTTTGCATTCTTGGTTTTGAGAAACACCCACGGTGTGAAATCGCTGGTGTTTCTGACGTCACAAACGACCTTGTAACCAATCAGATCAACGTGTGATCGACAACCAGTGGATCTCTGAGTGAGTGAGTGGAGGCGGGGCTCATTTGCATATTCATAGAACCAAATGAGGCAAGGGTGTCGAGTTACATTCAAGATATTTTAAGGCATGAATAATTTTTTTTCAAGGAAAAAACACTTAAATGTATAATTTAGGTGAGTTTTAAGGGATAAAATGATTGACTACAGTGGGACTTATTAAATGTTACTACTTGATTAAACGTTTATAATAATGTCACTTAAAAATAAACTTCATATTCACAAAGCGTTGGAGTCAGAAAGCAGACGCACAGGGAATGGCTGAGTATTGGTTTATTGTATAGCATTAAAACCCATCGCTGTGTTCAGATCTAACAGACCATAATGTCAATCACAACACACAATCATATTCATAAACGTCCTCATTAATCATGTGACGAGGGTGATGTTTCCAAACCTGAACATACACGGCATTATCCCTGCACATTTCCATGGTACAATTTTTACAGATTCTCACCATACACACAAAATATTTTCACAGTGATAATTTTTTCCTGTACATATTTTCCACTCTTGATACAATATAATAATACATATCGCTCTTACAATTATTTTACTCTCCGTACTAAACATTCTTGAGTTGCAATGTTCACAATATTATTTCTTAGATCGAATTTAGGAGGATTTTCTGTCTTTCTGCTGAACTCTTAAAGAGTCACATGATGTGGCGATTCATTTCAACACAAACCTCTCTGAACACGATCCGGTGCCGTATTATTATTATTATACAATCAAAATGTTTGATAACCGGTGTACATCTTTTGAAATAAGTGACCTATGGATGAATTATGTGTGGCGGGTCGTAAACCGTCATGCGGATCTGTAGAGATCATGCGAGAGCATCGCTTTAAACGCGAGGACGAGCTTCTGAGAAACGAGTGAATCCACAGAAAAGTGTGTGAATGAAACATTCCCAGTGGATGAGAAGCGCCGGCACGTCAACGAGACGCCAGTGAAGCCCTCATCATGACCTTATGTTGCATATTCAGCAAGTAAAGCTACTTTAACATTTCTTTGAGTCAGAACAAGACCGTTGCATACCGGTTCATTAAATAGAGACATGATGTACGATGTGTCACACACACACACACACACACACACGCGCGCGCTGGGATGGAGGCGTTTCATTTTGGTAACATCGACATCAACTATTACACGTGATCTGATGGTCTTTGTCTTCTTAAATGAGCAAATTCAAGTTTTGCTTGTTAATATTCCGAAATGATCACACACACATGCTGTTTTGCTGAATCTGAAGCTTGTTTACACACTGTGATGGAAATGGCTTTTAAATGAGAGCCAGTTCTTATTGCACAAAATGTTTTGGGACTTTCTCTTTAAACACAATCATGTGTTCACACACACAAACGATTATGGTGAAATACTCAGACCCATAACCACGACTCTCATTTCACAAATGAGCACAAATCCAACATTCAACGCTTGTTCTCCGACGCCTCCAGACTGAAAACATGACGCTCTTCCTCTCGCTTTCCAGCACAAACATCCAAACATTCTGAAATCAACATTCGTTTACTGGAGAAGGGCAATTACAGAAGATATTAAGTCTTGTTTTCGGAAAATTCGATCAAAATTAAGTGAGTTTGTGCTTAAAACAAAATCAAAATCTGCCATTGGAGTCGGAAAAATAATGTTAATCCAAAGGGAAAACTAGATTATTTTCCTGACGCCACTGACACATTAAGCACAAAACATTTTTAAACAAATCTTAATATGTTCAGTCCCTGTGTGTTGATATGAGAATGTGTAGAGAATGTGTTGTGTGGTCAGGGTCTCTGCCGGTCAGGGTTTATCAGTGCGCCTGGGTCAGAGAGCGAGCGCTGAGGCCGGTCGTGCCGGGGGAAAACGGTGAAATGTGGGCTGGTTACGGGCCGAGGCTGTATGAACACCACATGGTGACCGGGCCGTGGCCGGACAGACCGCTCACCATCAGTCAACATACATGGGAGAACTGGGAGACACTGGCATCTGATCCAGGATCTTACACACGTACAGCGCCACGTCCACCACTCGCTCCTCGTACATCAGGATGAACGGATGCTTCTGCAGGACACACACACACACACACACACACACACACACACATATATTACAGTCCTAGATCATCATCATCATCTTCAGGCTACGACCAACAGTGTTGGGTTCGCTTTATTTCTACAGCACTTTCACAGTAATAAACAGGGAAATAACAGAATCACTGATGCTAACTTCATTGAATATGAAAAATTCCAAGCTCGTTATTCACATCAATTCAGTTCAATAACACTGTCGATGTTGCAGGATTTTTTTTGTCTAAATAACTAAATTGAAAAAAAAATAGAATTACTTGAAATGCTATGAGTGCATCACGCCATTATAACGAAAAGTACAAGAGGAGATTCATTCATAGATATGTCAGTGTTATTCAATTTTAGTGTTCTTGAAGTTGAACTATGTGAGCAGAAAAGGTCATCTACATTTAAAAAATAGGGAAAATGAGCATGTACAATTAAATATTCAATAAAAAAAGAATACTGACCAATAATCCAATAGTGCATCCCTAAAAATATATAATTGTACACGGGTATTTTTAAACGTTTTCATTAAAAAGCACAATGTAATGTAAAGGATGAAAAGCACCGGCAGGATTGACGTACCAGCAGTTCTCTGTACTTCGGCCTTTTAGACTCGTCCTTCGTAAGGCTGTAAGAAGGCAGAGAGTCACATGATCACACAGACGTGTCACATGATGAGGTATCACATGATCGTTCAGGCCCAGGTGTGTAAGCTCACCACAGATTGACGAACTGGATGAATTTGGGAGAGAACTGGCGTTCCTCTGAGCAGCTGAGCTGAGGAGGGTCTCCCTTCACCACCTGAGTCAGCTGATCAAACACACTGTTCCAGCGGGGGTAGGGGAAGCGGCCCGTCGCCAGCTCGTACTGCAACACACACACGCGTCACACACTCTTACATCATCAGGACCTGAAGAGAGTGAGTGGAGACGTACCAACGTGATTCCCAAACTCCAAACGTCTGAGCGAACGTCGTAACCCTGTCTGGAGGCACTGGGGTCGATCCGCTCCGGCTGAAAACACCACAACACATCTTCATCACCATCATCACATTCATCACCACCACCATTACATTCATCATCATCATCATCACCACCACCATTACATTCATCATCATCACCACCATTACATTCATCATCATCACCATCACATTCAACATCATCACCATCACATTCATCATCATCACATTCATCATCACCACCATCACATTCATCATCATCATCACCACCATCATCACATTCATCATCATCATCATCACCACCACCATCACCTTCATCATCACCATCATATTCATCACCACCACCATCACCATCATATTCATCACCATCACCATTACATTCATCATCATCACCACCATCACATTCATCATCACCACCATCACCTTCATCATCAGCACCATCACCATCACATTCATCACCACCACCATCACATTCATCATCATCATCACCATCACATTCATCATCATCACCATCATCATCACCATCACATTCATCACCACCACCATCACATTCATCATCATCACCATCACATTCATCATCATCACCATCACATTCATCATCACCACCATCACATTCATCATCATCACCACCATCACATTCATCATCATCATCACATTCATCATCACCACCATCACATTCATCATCATCACCATCACCACCATTACATTCATCATCATCCCATCACATTCATCATCACCACCATCACATTCATCATCATCATCATCACCATCACATTCATCATCATCATCATCACATTCATCATCACCACCATCACATTCATCATCATCACCATCACCACCATTACATTCATCATCATCACCATCACATTCATCATCACCACCATCACATTCATCATCATCATCATCATCACATTCATCATCACCACCATTACATTCATCATCATCACCATCACCACCATTACATTCATCATCATCACCATCACATTCATCATCACCACCATCACATTCATCACCACCATCACATTCATCATCATCACCACCATCACATTCATCATCACCACCATCACCATCACATTCATCATCATCACCATCACATTCATCATCATCACCATCACCATCACATTCATCACCACCACCATCACATTCATCATCACCACCATCACATTCATCATCATCACCACCACCATCACCTTCATCATCATCATCATATTCATCACCACCACCATCATATTCATCACCATCACATTCATCATCACCACCATCACATTCATCATCATCATCATCACCATCACATTCATCATCATCATCACATTCATCATCACCACCATCACATTCATCACCACCACCATCACAGTCATCACCACCACCATCACATTCATCATCACCACCATCACAATCATCATCATCATCACCACCACCATCACCTTCATCATCATCACATTCATCATCATCACCATCACCATCACATTCATCACCACCACCATCACATTCATCATCACCACCATCACATTCATCATCATCATCATCATCACATTCATCATCATCATCACATTCATCATCACCACCATCACATTCATCATCATCACCATCACATTCATCATCACCACCATCACATTCATCATCATCACCATCACATTCATCATCATCACCATCACCATCACATTCATCATCACCACCATCACATTCATCATCATCATCTCCACCACCATTACCTTCATCATCACCATCACATTCATCATCACCACCATCACATTCATCATCATCATCACCACCACCATCACCACCATCATATTCATCACCACCACCATCACCATCATATTCATCACCATCACCATTACATTCAACATCATCACCATCATCACCACCATCACATTCATCATCATCATCACCACCACCATCACCTTCATCATCACCATCACATTCATCATCACCTTCATCATCACCATCACATTCATCATCACATTCATCATCATCATCATCACCACCACCATCACCTTCATCATCACCATCATATTCATCACCACCACCATCACCATCATATTCATCACAATCACCATTACATTCAACATCATCACCATCATCACCACCATCACATTCATCATCATCATCACCTTCATCATCACCATCATATTCATCACCACCACCATCACCATCATATTCATCACCATCACCATTACATTCAACATCACCATCACCATCACCACCACCATCACCTTCATCATCACCATCATATTCATCACCATCACCATTACATTCATCATCACCACCATCACATTCATCATCACCACCATCACCATCACATTCATCATCATCACCATCACATTCATCACCACCACCATCACATTCATCATCATCATCACCATCACATTCATCATCATCACATTCATCACCATCACATTCATCATCACCACCATCACATTCATCATAATCACCATCACATCACCATCACATTCATCACCACCACCATCACATTCATCATCATCATCACCATCACATTCATCATCATCACCACCATCATCACATTCATCATCATCACCATCACATTCATCACCACCACCATCACAATCATCATCATCACCATCACATTCATCATCATCACCACCATCATCACATTCATCATCATCACCATCACATTCATCATCACCACCATCACATTCATCATCATCACCACCATCACATTCATCATCATCATCACCATCACATTCATCATCATCATCACATTCATCACCATCACATTCATCATCATCACCATCACCACCATTACATTCATCATCATCACCATCACATTCATCATCACCACCATCACATTCATCATCACCACCATCACATTCATCATCATCATCACCATCACATTCATCATCATCATCATCACATTCATCATCACCACCATCACATTCATCATCATCACCATCACCACCATTACATTCATCATCACCACCATCACATTCATCATCATCATCACCATCACATTCATCATCATCATCACATTCATCATCACCACCATTACATTCATCATCATCACCATCACCACCATTACATTCATCATCATCACCATCACATTCATCATCACCACCATCACATTCATCATCATCATCATCACATTCATCATCACCAACATCACATTCATCATCATCACCACCATCACATTCATCATCACCACCATCACATTCATCATCACCACCATCACCATCACATTCATCATCATCACCATCACATTCATCATCATCACCATCACCATCACATTCATCATCACCACCATCACATTCATCATCACCACCATCACATTCATCATCATCATCACCACCACCATCACCTTCATCATCATCATCATATTCATCACCACCACCATCATATTCATCACCATCACCATCACATTCATCACCATCACCATCACATTCATCATCACCACCATCACATTCATCATCATCATCACCATCACATTCATCATCATCATCACATTCATCATCACCACCATCACATTCATCACCACCACCATCACAGTCATCACCACCACCATCACATTCATCATCACCACCATCACAATCATCATCATCATCACCACCACCATCACCTTCATCATCATCATCACATTCATCATCATCACCATCACATTCATCACCACCACCATCACATTCATCATCACCACCATCACATTCATCATCATCATCACCATCACATTCATCATCATCATCACATTCATCATCACCACCATCACATTCATCATCATCACCATCACATTCATCATCACCACCATCACCATCACATTCATCATCATCACCATCACCATCACATTCATCACCACCACCATCACATTCATCATCACCACCATCACATTCATCATCATCATCACCACCACCATCACCTTCATCATCACCATCACATTCATCATCACCACCATCACATTCATCATCACCACCATCACATTCATCATCACCACCACCATCACCTTCATCATCACCATCATATTCATCACCACCACCATCACCATCATATTCATCACCATCACCATTACATTCAACATCATCACCATCACATTCATCATCATCACCATCATCACCATCATCATCATCATCATCATTACCACCATCACATTCATCACCATCATCATCATCATCATCAGAGCGACGTCACTCACAGCCATGTACGGTCGACAGCCGGCGTCTCTGGTCTTGGCGATGGAGTCGACCAGCTGTCCACTGATGCCGAAATCACACAGTTTAATGTTGCCGTTTCTGTCCAGGAGGATGTTTGAGGGTTTGATGTCTGAAAACAAGCCCAGCATTCATTCACTCCAGCCTCAGAAAACAAACTCATGTGATTTAATGGAGTAACTGCTTCAGCTTGGAAACTCACCTCTGTGGATGATCTTCAAGTTTTCTTTCAAGTGATTCAGTGCTTTCACAGTCTGCAGACACAATACGGGCACAAGACTTCACTTCAACAATAATTATTATGAATACTTGATAATTATAATATAATTATTACAAAATGATGAAAATATTTAAGCTTTTATTATAATAATTATTGCTATGATTTTATTATTAATAATAGTAATATAATGTATTATAATGTTTATAATTGTATTATAAATAATTATGCATTTTTTTATACAGTATGCTTTAAATATGTAAAATTGTATAATATATATATATACACACATACATACACATTTTTGATATCATTAATAATTATAAACATTCTAAATTGTATTGTAAAAATCAGTATAATTATCATTAATATTGTTTATAATAAAGCATTATTATTACTACTACTATTATTAATAAGTATACATTTTTATTATTAAAATATTGTTATCATTTATAATAATGATAATTAATAATAATAATGTATTATACATTGGAAAATGTCACTGTAAGAAAATATAGTTATCATTATTTAATAAATATTCATATTAAAGATTAATATCACTGTTATTTTTACTTATATATTTTTTACATTTTACTAAAGGTATTATTAACATCACTCTTTAATAATAATAATAATAATAAAATAAAATCCTAATACATTTTATTATCAATGATAATTATTGTTGTTAATTGTTATTATGATTAGTTATATAATCATAATAATAATAATTATCATTATAATCATTAGTATTATTACTACCACTACTACAACAATAAATAACCTTTTGTTGATGTATGAAATTAGTGACTTACTGCTAATGTAATTTTGCCTAATATTTCCTCTGGAATGACATCATCTAATGCACAATATACATATTTGTAGAATTTGTCGAGGGAGGTAGACATCAGTTCCATGCAGATCCAGCAGTCGCCCTGCGCACACACACACACACACACACAGGTCAGTCCGGTGCGACTCCATCAGGACACAGAAGCAGTGAGAGTGTGTGTGTGTGTGTGTGTGTGTGCGTGTGTGCGTGTGTGCGTGCGTGCGTCATCTGACCTCGCGGAACAGAGCGCCGTAGAACTGGACGATATACGGGCAGTCGCTGCTCCTCATCACCACATCCAGATCCATGAGCAGCTGCTTCTGCTCCTTCTCATCCACAGTGGAGCGGATGCGCTGCGGGAACACAACACAACAATTCATGTTTATTTGTATAGCGCTTTTCACAATACACGTGCATTTTCTGTAAAGCTGCTTTGAAATGATAAGTCCATATTACAATTTAAAGTTATGTATTTCAGAAATGTACATATACAAGATCACAGTTAGTCAAAAAGGTATTAATTTAAAAAAAAAAAAGAATTTAATGCAGAAACAAAGAGCTCATTGAAGTAATGAATACTTGTTTGATACAGAACACTGTGATCAGATCACACACACACACACACACAGACGGCCAGAGCCTTTCTCACTTCTGCTTCGACAGACAATTATGAAACTACTGACCAGAAGCAGATTCTATTCTTGCTGATGTTTTTAAATTGTTCATTTTGTACCTAAAACAGAAATGCTCGATGGAGGTGCAGTGACGTCTGTCTGACTCTAGAGGGCACAATCACAAACTCTCACTCTCACAATCTCACTCACGATCACACACTCACAAAATCACACACACAATCACTCACACAATCTCACTCACAAATCACACTCAAAATCACACACACTCTCACAATCTCACTCACAATCACACTCACAATCACACACAATCACACAGTCTCACAATCTCACTCAATCACAATTACACACACAATCACACACACACTCACAATCAATCACACAAACCACACTCACAATCACACACACACACACACACAACACTCACTCTGACAATATCACTCTCACAATCACACTCAATCACACTCACAATCTTACTCACTCTCACAATCACTCTCACACTCATAATCTCAATCACACTCACACAATCTCACTCTCAATCACAATCACACACTCACACAAATCACAATATCACTCTCACTCACACTCATGTGATTACACTCACACTCTAATGAATACTTGTTTGATACAGAACACTGTGATCAGATCACACACACACACACACACACACACAGACGGCCAGAGCCTTTCTCACTTCTGCTTCGACAGACAATTATGAAACTATTGACCAGAAGCAGATTCTATTCTTGCTGATGTTTTTAAATTGTTCATTTTGTACCTAAAACAGAAATGCTCGATGGAGGTGCAGTGACTTCTGTCTGACTCTAGAGGGCACAATCACAAACTCTCACTCTCACAATCTCACTCAAATTCAATCACACACACACAAAATCACACACACAATTACTCACACAATCTCACTCATGATCTCACTCATAATCTCACTCACAATCACAATCACTCTCACAATCACACTTACTCACAACCACTCTCACACTAACTCACAATCTCACACACACACACACACACACACACACAGACTCTCACAATCACACACTCACTCAAACTCTCTCACACTCTCACAATCTCAATCACAAACTCACAATCACACACACAATCACACACACACACAATCACACACACTCACAATCACACACACTCACAATCACACACACTCACAATCACACTTACTCACAATCACTCTCACACTAACTCACAATCATACACACACACACACACACACACTCACAATCACACACTCACTCAAACTCTCTCACAATCTCAATCACAATCACACACTCACTCACAATCACAGACTCACAATCACTCTCACAATCTCAATCACACTCACAATCTCAATCACACTCACAAACCACACTCACATTCACTCTCACACTCACACTCACAACACAATCACTCTCACTCACTCACTCACTCACACTCACAATCTCAATCACAATCACAATCACACACTCACAATCTCAACCACACACTCAATCAAACTCACTGACAATCACAATCACACACTCACAATCACACACTCACAATCACACACACTCACAATCACACACACTCACAATCACACACACTCACAATCACACACACTCACAATCACTTACTCACAATCACTTACTCACAATCACTTACTCACAATCACTTACTCACAATCACACACTCACTCACACAATCTCAATCACACACTCACAAACCACACTCACACTCACATTCACAATCACTCTCACACTCACAATCACTCTCACACTAACTCACAATCACACTCACTCTCTCACAATCACACACTCACTCTCTCACAATCTCAATCACACACTCACTCAAACTCACTCTCACAATCTCAATCACACACTCACAAACCACACTCACATTCACAATCACTCTCACACTAACTCACACACACACACACACACTCACAATCACTCTCACACTAACTCACACACACACACACACACACTCACAATCACTCTCACAATCACTCTCACAATCACTCTCACAATCACTCTCACAATCACTCTCACAATCACTCTCACAATCACTCTCACACTAACTCACACACACACACACACACACTCACTCTCACAATCACACACTCTCAAACTCTCTCACACTCTCACAATCTCAATCACACACTCACAATCTCAATCACACACACAATCACACACACAATCACACACAATCACACACACTCACAATCACTCACAATCACACTCACAATCACTCTCACACTAACTCACAATCATACACACACACACACACACACTCACTCTCACAATCACACACTCACTCAAACTCTCTCACAATCTCAATCACAATCACACACTCACTCACAATCACAGACTCACAATCACTCTCACAATCTCAATCACACTCACAATCTCAATCACACTCACATTCACAATCACTCTCACACTCACACTCACAACACAATCACTCTCACACACACACACTCACTCACTCACTCTCACAATCTCAATCACACTCACAATCACAATCACACACTCACAATCTCAATCACACACTCAATCAAACTCACTGACAATCACAATGACACACTCACAATGACACTCACAATCACACACTCACAATCACACACTCACAATCACTTACTCACAATCACACACTCACTCAAACTCACTCTCACAATCTCAATTACACACTCACAAATCACACTCACACTCACATTCACAATCACTCTCACACTCACAATCACTCTCACACTAACTCACAATCACACACTCACTCTCTCACAATCTCAATCACACACTCACTCTCTCACAATCTCAATCACACTCACAATCACTCACACTCACTCTCATAATCTCAAATCACAATTAGTGCTGCCGCGATTAGTCGACTTAGTTGACGTAATCGACCATGCAAATTAGTCGACGGCAATTTTTTTTTAGTCGACGTGTCGTTTTACTATTGACCGCCTATTTATTTTTGGACTCCCGTCTCAAACGGCTCACTGTAATTCACCTCCACACACCAGTCTGTGTGCCGTGCGTGCCCTGCTGGTTAATCAATCTGCTATCCTCTTCCTTCACGTTCCCGCCGCGCCTTCACTGCGAGGCAGGTGACGGTGCTTGGCTCGTTTGCTGCGGTCCGAGCCCGAGCGCGATTGTTCCCGGCGCCCCCCGCAGCGTTGGTCTGTTTCACACTCAACTATCAAACGCTGGTGCATTTGCGTGCATCTTATGCCATCGCAAACATGCACGGCGCATGATAGAAAACAGAACGCGGTTCAAATTGTGTTTATTTATTCTGTGCAATATATGCGCAGCTGAGTGAACAACAACACAGGTTTACTGTGCGTGTCGCATAAGGTGGCCTTCTCCTTCTGCTGCTTGCAAAAGGACTCTTTTGAGGAGACTGATTACTGTTTCCACGCGCAATGTGCGAATGATCTGCAGGCTCAACTCTCGCTCGTATCCAAGGTAAATCGTCAACACTATCATCCCTCACATGTGTTTTATTTAACTAAATACATCATAATCAGCTAAAACGCATGGGCAAGTTACTTTACTTCCTGAGCAAGCGCGCGCGCACCCGAGTCCGTGTTGCTTTCACATTCGCGTGAACCGCGGCACAGGCCAGCCATGCACGCAAGTGTAAACGCGAGCTGCGCGCGTGCCTGCTTTCAGCCCGACTCAGCAGAGTGGGCTAGTCCAGACTCTTTCAATTCAATTCCAATTTATTTGTAAAGCACTTTTCACTATATCATTTTCAAAGCATACTTTAAAATTCAGAGTGATGTTAATGCATTTCAGAAATGTACATGTACAGTAAGCTAATAATGTATTAATTTAAGGCAGAACAAAGAGCTAATTTAAGTAATACATAGACCTACATGTTTGTTAATAGAGGATTGGGACTCTGACTAATATGGTATAGTATAATGGAAATGCTGATAGCCTACTTAATGCTTTGATTGTTAATACATAATGTTTTTGAACAGGTGACATTTTATGTTTTGGCCCTTCAGTTGAGTTAAAAATAAAATGGACAATGAAATAAACACTTGATTTTTTATTTTTTTATTAGTCTTTTAGATTAGTCGACTAATCGAAAAATTTGTCGAAAGATTAGTCGTTAGAAAATTAGTCGTTAGTGGCAGCACTAATCACAATCACACACTCACTCAAACTCACTCTCACAATCTCAATCACACACTCACACACACAATCACAATCACTCTCACAAATCTACGTTCAGTTCAGTCTCTCTAACCAAGGGTTTCTGCAAGGGTTTCAAATCAAAGTTCAGGCTTTTTATGATATTATTTAAGACCTGCGCACATAATAATAATGCCGTTCTGGGCGGATGCAGGTCGGTGTTTGTGGTAACATCCTAAACCATAAAATGACTGGGGGAAAAAAACGTTCTATTTTTATTTTTTATTATTATTATTTTAATTAATTTCTGTGTAAAGCACTTTGAATTACAATAGTGTATGAAATGTGCAATATAAATAAACTTGCCTTGCCTATTATTTGCACCAAGTCTAAATAGTGATAGATGCGGTTTACAGTAAGAGCTTTATTTTGTGTAAAGTTATTAGATACGTCTTGCGATCCTCAGTGTATTGCAGTACATTATAAAACAGTGTGAGTGTATATGATTTTTATTTATTAAAATTATTTAT
>JAULUF010000014.1:850000-865000 GCA_031834385.1 Semotilus atromaculatus
GTGTTCACCCGTCGGGGAGAGAGAGAGAGAGCTCTGGTGTTCACCCGTCGGGGAGAGAGAGAGAGAGAGCTCTGGTGTTCACCCGTCGGGGAGAGAGAGAGAGAGAGAGCTCTGGTGTTCACCCGTCGGGGAGAGAGAGAGAGAGAGCTCTGGTGTTCACCCGTCGGGGAGAGAGAGAGAGCTCTGGTGTTCACCCGTCGGGGAGAGAGAGAGAGAGCTCTGGTGTTCACCCGTCGGGGAGAGAGAGAGAGAGCTCTGGTGTTCACCCGTCGGGGAGAGAGAGAGAGAGCTCTGGTGTTCACCCGTCGGGGAGAGAGAGAGAGCTCTGGTGTTCACCCGTCGGGGAGAGAGAGAGAGAGAGCTCTGGTGTTCACCCGTCGGGGAGAGAGAGAGAGAGCTCTGGTGTTCACCCGTCGGGGAGAGAGAGAGAGAGCTCTGGTGTTCACCCGTCGGGGAGAGAGAGAGAGAGCTCTGGTGTTCACCCGTCGGGGAGAGAGAGAGAGAGCTCTGGTGTTCACCCGTCGGGGAGAGAGAGAGAGAGCTCTGGTGTTCACCCGTCGGGGAGAGAGAGAGAGAGCTCTGGTGTTCACCCGTCGGGGAGAGAGAGAGAGAGCTCTGGTGTTCACCCGTCGGGGAGAGAGAGAGAGAGAGAGAGAGCTCTGGTGTTCACCCGTCGGGGACAGAGAGAGAGAGCTCTGGTGTTCACCCGTCGGGGAGAGAGAGAGAGAGAGCTCTGGTGTTCACCCGTCGGGGAGAGAGAGAGAGCTCTGGTGTTCACCCGTCGGGGAGAGAGAGAGAGCTCTGGTGTTCACCCGTCGGGGAGAGAGAGAGAGAGAGAGCTCTGGTGTTCACCCGTCGGGAGAGAGAGAGAGAGCTCTGGTGTTCACCCGTCGGGGAGAGAGAGAGAGCGCTCTGGTGTTCACCCGTCGGGGAGAGAGAGAGAGAGAGAGAGCTCTGGTGTTCACCCGTCGGGGAGAGAGAGAGAGCTCTGGTGTTCACCCGTCGGGGAGAGAGAGAGAGAGAGCTCTGGTGTTCACCCGTCGGGGAGAGAGAGAGAGAGAGCTCTGGTGTTCACCCGTCGGGGAGAGAGAGAGAGAGCTCTGGTGTTCACCCGTCGGGGAGAGAGAGAGAGAGCTCTGGTGTTCACCCGTCGGGGAGAGAGAGAGAGAGAGCTCTGGTGTTCACCCGTCGGGGAGAGAGAGAGAGAGAGCTCTGGTGTTCACCCGTCGGGGAGAGAGAGAGAGCTCTGGTGTTCACCCGTCGGGGAGAGAGAGAGAGAGAGCTCTGGTGTTCACCCGTCGGGGAGAGAGAGAGAGAGAGCTCTGGTGTTCACCCGTCGGGGAGAGAGAGAGAGAGCTCTGGTGTTCACCCGTCGGGGAGAGAGAGAGAGAGAGCTCTGGTGTTCACCCGTCGGGGAGAGAGAGAGAGAGAGCTCTGGTGTTCACCCGTCGGGGAGAGAGAGAGAGCTCTGGTGTTCACCCGTCGGGGAGAGAGAGAGAGAGCTCTGGTGTTCACCCGTCGGGGAGAGAGAGAGAGAGCTCTGGTGTTCACCCGTCGGGGAGAGAGAGAGAGAGCTCTGGTGTTCACCCGTCGGGGAGAGAGAGAGAGAGAGCTCTGGTGTTCACCCGTCGGGGAGAGAGAGAGAGAGAGCTCTGGTGTTCACCCGTCGGGGAGAGAGAGAGAGCTCTGGTGTTCACCCGTCGGGGAGAGAGAGAGAGAGCTCTGGTGTTCACCCGTCGGGGAGAGAGAGAGAGAGCTCTGGTGTTCACCCGTCGGGGAGAGAGAGAGAGAGAGCTCTGGTGTTCACCCGTCGGGGAGAGAGAGAGAGAGAGCTCTGGTGTTCACCCGTCGGGGAGAGAGAGAGAGCTCTGGTGTTCACCCGTCGGGGGGAGAGAGAGAGAGCTCTGGTGTTCACCCGTCGGGGAGAGAGAGAGAGCTCTGGTGTTCACCCGTCGGGGAGAGAGAGAGAGAGCTCTGGTGTTCACCCGTCGGGGAGAGAGAGAGAGAGCTCTGGTATTCACCCGTCGGGGAGAGAGAGAGAGAGAGAGCTCTGGTGTTCACCCGTCGGAGAGAGAGAGAGAGCTCTGGTGTTCACCCGTCGGGGAGAGAGAGAGAGAGAGAGCTCTGGTGTTCACCCGTCGGGGAGAGAGAGAGAGAGCTCTGGTGTTCACCCGTCGGGGAGAGAGAGAGAGAGCTCTGGTATTCACCCGTCGGGGAGAGAGAGAGAGAGAGAGCTCTGGTGTTCACCCGTCGGGGAGAGAGAGAGAGAGCTCTGGTGTTCACCCGTCGGGGAGAGAGAGAGAGAGCTCTGGTATTCACCCGTCGGGGAGAGAGAGAGAGAGAGAGCTCTGGTGTTCACCCGTCGGGGAGAGAGAGAGAGAGAGAGCTCTGGTGTTCACCCGTCGGGGAGAGAGAGAGAGAGCTCTGGTGTTCACCCGTCGGGGAGAGAGAGAGAGAGCTCTGGTGTTCACCCGTCGGGGAGAGAGAGAGAGAGCTCTGGTGTTCACCCGTCGGGGAGAGAGAGAGAGAGAGAGAGAGAGAGCTCTGGTGTTCACCCGTCGGGGAGAGAGAGAGAGAGCTCTGGTGTTCACCCGTCGGAGAGAGAGAGAGAGCTCTGGTGTTCACCCGTCGGGGAGAGAGAGAGAGAGCTCTGGTGTTCACCCGTCGGGGAGAGAGAGAGAGAGAGAGCTCTGGTGTTCACCCGTCGGAGAGAGAGAGAGAGAGAGAGCTCTGGTGTTCACCCGTCGGAGAGAGAGAGAGAGAGAGAGCTCTGGTATTCACCCGTCGGGGAGAGAGAGAGAGAGAGAGCTCTGGTGTTCACCCGTCGGGGAGAGAGAGAGAGAGAGAGCTCTGGTATTCACCCGTCGGGGAGAGAGAGAGAGAGAGAGCTCTGGTGTTCACCCGTCGGAGAGAGAGAGAGAGCTCTGGTGTTCACCCGTCGGGGAGAGAGAGAGAGCTCTGGTGTTCACCCGTCGGGGAGAGAGAGAGAGAGCTCTGGTGTTCACCCGTCGGGGAGAGAGAGAGAGAGCTCTGGTGTTCACCCGTCGGGGAGAGAGAGAGAGAGAGAGCTCTGGTGTTCACCCGTCGGGGAGAGAGAGAGAGAGCTCTGGTGTTCACCCGTCGGGGAGAGAGAGAGAGAGCTCTGGTGTTCACCCGTCGGGGAGAGAGAGAGAGAGAGAGAGAGAGAGAGCTCTGGTGTTCACCCGTCGGGGAGAGAGAGAGAGAGCTCTGGTGTTCACCCGTCGGGGAGAGAGAGAGAGAGAGAGAGAGAGAGCTCTGGTGTTCACCCGTCGGGGAGAGAGAGAGAGAGCTCTGGTGTTCACCCGTCGGGGAGAGAGAGAGAGAGCTCTGGTGTTCACCCGTCGGGGAGAGAGAGAGAGAGCTCTGGTGTTCACCCGTCGGGGAGAGAGAGAGAGAGCTCTGGTGTTCACCCGTCGGGGAGAGAGAGAGAGCTCTGGTGTTCACCCGTCGGGGAGAGAGAGAGAGAGCTCTGGTGTTCACCCGTCGGGGAGAGAGAGAGAGAGAGAGAGAGAGAGCTCTGGTGTTCACCCGTCGGGGAGAGAGAGAGAGAGCTCTGGTGTTCACCCGTCGGGGAGAGAGAGAGAGAGAGAGAGAGAGAGAGCTCTGGTGTTCACCCGTCGGGGAGAGAGAGAGAGAGCTCTGGTGTTCACCCGTCGGGGAGAGAGAGAGAGCTCTGGTGTTCACCCGTCGGGGAGAGAGAGAGAGAGCTCTGGTGTTCACCCGTCGGGGAGAGAGAGAGAGAGAGCTCTGGTGTTCACCCGTCGGGGAGAGAGAGAGAGCTCTGGTGTTCACCCGTCGGGGAGAGAGAGAGAGAGAGCTCTGGTGTTCACCCGTCGGGGAGAGAGAGAGAGAGAGCTCTGGTGTTCACCCGTCGGGGAGAGAGAGAGAGCTCTGGTGTTCACCCGTCGGGGAGAGAGAGAGAGAGCTCTGGTGTTCACCCGTCGGGGAGAGAGAGAGAGAGCTCTGGTGTTCACCCGTCGGGGAGAGAGAGAGAGAGAGCTCTGGTGTTCACCCGTCGGGGAGAGAGAGAGAGAGAGCTCTGGTGTTCACCCGTCGGGGAGAGAGAGAGAGAGAGCTCTGGTGTTCACCCGTCGGGGAGAGAGAGAGAGCTCTGGTGTTCACCCGTCGGGGAGAGAGAGAGAGAGCTCTGGTGTTCACCCGTCGGGGAGAGAGAGAGAGAGCTCTGGTGTTCACCCGTCGGGGAGAGAGAGAGAGCTCTGGTGTTCACCCGTCGGGGAGAGAGAGAGAGAGAGAGCTCTGGTGTTCACAGAAATACATAAATGTCATACATAAATGTAACATGAATGTGTGTGTGTGTGTGTGTGCGTCTCAGTACCCGTTTCATTCTGACACCTCCAGCATGTGTTGGAATCTGAACAAGGAGGAAGAAGAATTAATTTACAATTGACAAACAATCAATGAGACTGACACAGAATATTGGTGACATTAAAAGATAAAACACATGATATTAATAGCTGCTATTAAAACTCTTCAGGCTCATGCGTTTCATTCCCAGACAGCAACCGTGTCGGCCCAGATCCGGCCCACATCCGCGCTGCATCCACATGTTCCAGATGTGGCCCGGATCTGAGCCGACACTGGTGCTGTCTGGGTTAGTGTGCATGTAAATGATGACTCCTGCATGCATTTATCTATAGATCTTATGAAGCCCCGCCCCTTTTCAGCGCTAGACTCGTTGTCTTTGTCTTCCGGTCCGTATTTTCACAGTGATCTTGCCTATTTATGAAGGAACGGCTCGTTTTAAAATCTTCCCAGTCTACTGACAGTTAAGACATCTGCTTTAAACATTACAGTCCGCATGAGAACTTTCGTTTACTCTAGAATGAGTAGCTCCACTTCCCCAGCTGACGACTCCTCGACAGCGATAGAGAGACACAGAGCGGCCGCGAAAACTGAAGTTCAAGACAATATTCTAAAGATGCGCTTGTTTCTCTGGCGCATAAGGTCTATAGAGCATTTACATTACTGTATCATGCATAATAGCAAATGTGGCATTATAGTATCTGTCAAATGCATAAATGTAACAACATAGTATCTGTCAAACGCATAAATGTAACATATGCATAAATGTAACATTATAGTATCTGTCAAATGCATAAATGTAACATTATAGTATCTGTCAAATGCATAAATGTAACATTATAGTATCTGTCAAATGCATAAATGTAACATTATAGTATCTGTCAAATGCATAAATGTAACATTAATGCTTAAATGTAGTATTGTAGTCGAGCCCAGTGAGTCCCGTTAGTAGATGGACACACTGAGAGGAACAGCTCATGTTAGCATCGGTGTGATGCCACCGAACACGCGTCAGTGAGAAGGCCTACAGCCTCACAGAGCAAAGCCGAAGAACTGAGGACTAGAACAGTTCAGAAACACTGTGACACTGTAAACACACCACGCGTCGGGGAGAGATAGAGAGAGAGCAGGCCTGGCCTAAACACTTGAGCTGAGCTCACGGTGCACAGCACCTGAAGCTCGTGTGTGTGTGTGTGTGTGTGTGTGTGTGTCTTACCCTGCGTGTTGCTCATGTTGCTCAGGTGTTGCGTGTGATGCATCACGGGTCCCGCAGCGCTGATGCTCCTGATACACGGGGTTGTTGAGGAGTTGCTGCTACTGGGACTGTGAGTCGCCATTGTGGATCTGCTAGATTCCAGCAGCAGCAGAGCGACTCTTCAGCGCGACACACACACACACACACACACACACTACTGGAGGAAACCGAGGAGGGTTCCGTACCCCATTCGGTTGAGTTTACAAACGAGGGGTTAAAGGTGCCCAGGCGGGACAGTCTGGTTCGGAGAGCAGAAACTGGACCTGCGCCGCTTAAAACTGTGTGTGTGTTTTTTTTTTTTTTGGTTGCCAGGTGCACGATAACTCCCCGCTCGAGGGTATATATATAAACTTTTGTTGGATGCAATTAATCGAATTTGACAGCACTAATATAAATACAAAAGAAAAATTTAATTAAGTACACACATGTAATTATATATACAATATATATAATTATATATATGTATATATATATATATATATATATATATAATATTTATAAAATGTATAGTTATCATAATTCTTTGTCTGTAAACATACTTGGCAATAAATATAATTCTAAATCTGATACATACAGCATTTTTTATTTATTTAAAGTCCAACTGTAGTCAATCATTTTATCCTTCAATCACCAAAATTACATTCAAAACGTTTTTCCCTTGAAAACAAATTCTACATGCCTTAAAATATCTTGAATGTAACTCGACACCCTTGTCTCATTTAGTATTTGTGGCTCTATGAATATGCAAATGAGCCCCGCCTCCACTCACTCGCTCAGCTCAGAGATCCACTGGTCGACTCAACAGTGCTGTCTACACATCAACACATCTTATGAAGTTAATAAAACTCAGATGCAACAGCAGAGACTGAGATGATCATGCAGATGGTGTGTTTGACAGTAATCTCTCATGGATATTTGAGGACTCTGTCTGCGGTTCTTCCACTGCCCTTGAGCAGCATCTGGTCCTCGTAGACGTACACCGTGCCGAAGGCGCTGGTGTCGGGCTGGGTCTCGATCACCCCCTCCAGTGTGATGTGGTGAACGCCTGACGGGTCGCTGCAGAACCCTCCGTCATGATCGTGTCCCGAGATGAAGACCATCACACTCTTATGAGCTCGCAGGACCGACAGAAGCTCCTCGTAGTTCCAGGCCAGACAGATGGAGTCCGTGGCGTCCGGGTGAACGGGGAGATGACCTGCACACACACACACACAGACACACACACACACACTTTAGAACCATTTTAAACACTATGGGCCCTATCTTGCACCCGGCGCAAAAGACTTCGTACACTGACGTTACTTGTGCTTCAGATCGTTAAAATAGGGCCCCATATCTGCGTCATCTTCTCAGTTCTCTTCTTTTTTTGGCACAAAAAGTATTCTCGTGGCTTGATAATCTTACGGTTGAGCCACTGTAGTCACTGGACTATTGTAACGATGTGTTTGCTAACTTCTCTGGGCCGGCAGATGGAATTACCCAGCAGCCTATGGGGGAGTGATCCAGCTCTCACATCTCATCTCAAATCTCTTGATTTGTATTCTGAAGATGAACGAAAGTCTCACGGGGTTGGAACAACATGAGGGCGAGTAATTACTGACAGAATCTTAATTCTTGGGTGAACTAACCCTTTATCTCCACTAATGAGAAAGGCATAATTAATCTAAATGTTTACATCAGATGTAAAACAGAGGAAGTGTCCCCGGCCCACCAGTGGGCTCATAGCCATTACATATTTAAAACAGTAATATCCTAAACTAAACCTAAACTAATCT
The DNA here is from genome assembly GCA_031834385.1 of Semotilus atromaculatus. Taxonomy (NCBI): domain Eukaryota; kingdom Metazoa; phylum Chordata; class Actinopteri; order Cypriniformes; family Leuciscidae; genus Semotilus; species Semotilus atromaculatus. The sequence continues at coordinate 857,375 of JAULUF010000014.1, forward strand.
TGACAAACTATATATCATTTGAAAGCTTACAATCTCTAGTTTCCATATTTGGTGACTGATTTTCAAAATAAATTACAGAGGAGCTGTAATTTATCAATTTGCAACAGGAATATGGATTTGCAAATAGGAAGGCGTGTTCAGACATTTATTTTGAAATAGTGATGAACATGAAAAATCATGAAAGAATAGTAGAAACCTCAGTTTGTTATCATGCCAATAGTTCAAAAGATAACATCCATTTAGTATTTTGAAAACGTTTTAAATATAAAGAAAAAAATGATAGATTCACCTTTTGTGATGTGGCAGCAAGTTATAACGCACATAACGTGTTCTTTTTATGTGTTTATTAGAGGTTTAATTCATATCTAAAATTTTTGAGTCCAACATGTTTAGAAAATATATATTTGATATAAAATATTAATAATAAAATTTTTACATTGTACATTTTCATATACTCAAACTTCTATAACTAAGACGTAAGTTCTCAGTTCTCGCGCATGCGTCGTGGAAATCTCTTGAACTCACGTTTTTGGGTGAACTATCCCTTTAATATACTCACTGAAGACAGAAGTAGGGTATTAATATACTCACTGAAGACAGAAGTAGAGGGTATTAATATACTCACTGAACAGAAGTATAGGGTATTAATATACTCACTGAACAGAAGTATAGGGTATTAATATACTTACTGAAGACAGAAGTATAGGGTATTAATATACTCACTGAAGACAGAAGTAGAGTATTAATATACTCACTGAAGATAGAAGTATAGGGTATTAATATACTCACTGAAGACAGAAGTAGAGTATTAATATACTCACTGAACAGAAGTATAGGGTATTAATATACTTACTGAAGACAGAAGTAGAGGGTATTAATATACTCACTGAACAGAAGTATAGGGTATTAATATACTCACTGAAGACAGAAGTAGAGGGTATTAATATACTCACTGAAGACAGAAGTATAGGATATTAATATACTCACTGAAGACAGAAGTATAGGGTATTAATATACTCACTGAAGACAGAAGTAGAGGATATTAATATACTCACTGAAGACAGAAGTATAGGATATTAATATACTCACTGAAGACAGAAGTAGGGTATTAATATACTCACTGAAGACAGAAGTAGGGTATTAATATACTCACTGAAGACAGAAGTATAGGATATTAATATACTCACTGAAGACAGAAGTATAGGGTATTAATATACTCACTGAAGACAGAAGTAGGGTATTAATATACTCACTGAAGACAGAAGTATAGGGTATTAATATACTCACTGAAGACAGAAGTATAGGGTATTAATATACTCACTGAAGACAGAAGTATAGGGTATTAATATACTCACTGAAGACAGAAGTATAGGGTATTAATATACTCACTGAAGACAGAAGTAGGGTATTAATATACTCACTGAAGACAGAAGTATAGGATATTAATATACTCACTGAAGACAGAAGTATAGGGTATTAATATACTCACTGAAGACAGAAGTATAGGGTATTAATATACTCACTGAAGACAGAAGTATAGGATATTAATATACTCACTGAAGACAGAAGTATAGGGTATTAATATACTCACTGAAGACAGAAGTAGGGTATTAATATACTCACTGAAGACAGAAGTATAGGATATTAATATACTCACTGAAGACAGAAGTATAGGATATTAATATACTCACTGAAGACAGAAGTAGAGTATTAATATACTCACTGAAGACAGAAGTATAGGGTATTAATATACTCACTGAAGACAGAAGTAGGGTATTAATATACTCACTGAAGACAGAAGTATAGGATATTAATATACTCACTGAAGACAGAAGTAGGGTATTAATATACTCACTGAAGACAGAAGTATAGGGTATTAATATACTCACTGAAGACAGAAGTAGAGTATTAATATACTCACTGAAGACAGAAGTAGAGGGTATTAATATACTCACTGAAGACAGAAGTATAGGATATTAATATACTCACTGAAGACAGAAGTAGGGTATTAATATACTCACTGAAGACAGAAGTATAGGGTATTAATATACTCACTGAAGACAGAAGTATAGGGTATTAATATACTCACTGAAGACAGAAGTAGGGTATTAATATACTCACTGAAGACAGAAGTATAGGGTATTAATATACTCACTGAAGACAGAAGTATAGGATATTAATATACTCACTGAAGACAGAAGTATAGGGTATTAATATACTCACTGAAGACAGAAGTAGGGTATTAATATACTCACTGAAGACAGAAGTATAGGGTATTAATATACTCACTGAAGACAGAAGTATAGGGTATTAATATACTCACTGAAGACAGAAGTATAGGGTATTAATATACTCACTGAAGACAGAAGTAGGGTATTAATATATTCACTGAAGACAGAAGTATAGGATATTAATATACTCACTGAAGAAAGAAGTATAGGGTATTAATATACTCACTGAAGACAGAAGTATAGGGTATTAATATACTCACTGAAGACAGAAGTATAGGATATTAATATACTCACTGAAGACAGAAGTATAGGGTATTAATATACTCACTGAAGACAGAAGTAGGGTATTAATATACTCACTGAAGACAGAAGTATAGGATATTAATATACTCACTGAAGACAGAAGTATAGGATATTAATATACTCACTGAAGACAGAAGTAGAGTATTAATATACTCACTGAAGACAGAAGTATAGGGTATTAATATACTCACTGAAGACAGAAGTATAGGGTATTAATATACTCACTGAAGACAGAAGTATAGGGTATTAATATACTCACTGAAGACAGAAGTATAGGGTATTAATATACTCACTGAAGACAGAAGTATAGGGTATTAATATACTCACTGAAGACAGAAGTATAGGGTATTAATATACTCACTGAAGACAGAAGTAGAGTATTAATATACTCACTGAAGACAGAAGTATAGGGTATTAATATACTCACTGAAGACAGAAGTATAGGGTATTAATATACTCACTGAAGACAGAAGTATAGGATATTAATATACTCACTGAAGACAGAAGTAGGGTATTAATATACTCACTGAAGACAGAAGTAGAGTATTAATATACTCACTGAAGACAGAAGTATAGGATATTAATATACTCACTGAAGACAGAAGTATAGGATATTAATATACTCACTGAAGACAGAAGTATAGGATATTAATATATTCACTGAAGACAGAAGTATAGGATATTAATATACTCACTGAAGACAGAAGTAGGGTATTAATATACTCACTGAAGACAGAAGTATAGGATATTAATATACTCACTGAAGACAGAAGTATAGGATATTAATATACTCACTGAAGACAGTGACTCTCTCCTGCTTCTGGTCAGCGAGAGTCAAGACTTCATCGAGCCACTGAAGCTGCTCTGCACTGAATCCTCCATTGAACTTCACAAACCTTTGTTCCAACCCATAAACTGGAAGAAAGCACATAAACAACGTGCCTTAGTGTTAATTCACCAAGCAAATGATTCACATGCCCACTATATACTGTAAACATAATTATTGTTATTAATCAACGTTCTGTTGCATGATAAGGCTGGTGGTCATGTTATGTAAAAAAATTATTGTTGTAATTAGTGTTAGAAAAACTTTACTGGATTTAACAATACCTCAAATATCTAAGCTGTCACTTAAAGGTTGTATCAGTGATTTCAGGCCCAAAAATAAATGTCTAATCTTTCCCTGTCTGTGATTGGTTGGAACACTGTTTATTTTGGTTTTGAGTGGTGGTGTACCCATTTGTTTTTGTGTGCAGATCTCAGAGCCTAGGCTGCCTACAGAGACGCGGTTTTTGGACGGCATGCTTATGGGGCGGGCAGCTAGAGGATCGGTAGGAAAGATTAGACATTTATTTTTGGGCCTGAAATAAATTTTTAATATAAGGACGATGTAAAAACATGCATGTACACAACATGTTCTTCTTTTGATGTGGCCGGTCTATATTTACAGATATTTCATATGTATACATGTATGTATTGTAATCTGCCTTTGTTTTGGATTGTTTTTGTAATAATCATGCAATAAAGGGGGAAAAAAAGTTTTCATATCGTGTGAGTGTACATTTGAATGCTATTTTAATATACCGGTATATATGTAACACTTTACAATACGGTTCATTAGTTAACATCAGTTTCTGTATTAACTAACATGAACTAACCATGAGCAATACATTTGTTACAGTATTTATTAATCTTTGTTAATGTTAGTTATTAATAAAAATCCAGCTGGACAGGACATAATAATGTAACTTAATAGAAACGAAATATTTTCCAAATATATACCCTATGAATGTATATATTTTCTTTATATTTCTGCTGGTTGAGGTCTAAATATTTCCCAGATAACATTTTGGACAATGTTTTTTTTCTTATTTATACAAAGAACAAACTATAAATCAGGCTTCTAAAGTGTCGGACGGGGGTCAGAGGTCAGGGGTCAGAGGTCATCACCTGGCGGCTGGTTGAGGTCCGCGTTGCTGTTGTGTTTCTGCAGCAGCTTCATGGCCTGCTGATGCTTCTCGGTGCTCGCGTCTCTCCCGATGACGCTCGCGTCGTACGCGTCCAGAAGCACGAATCGAAACTTGGGGGCGGGGCTAAACTCATACGCGTAAATGTCGTCTGCGATTAGGTCACTTCCGGCTCGGTCACTTCCGGCTCCTGCTTTCCCCGCGCTGTTCAGCGGAGAGGCCATTAGAGTTTCCCTGCTGAAGTTGTAGAACTCGTGATTCCCCCACACATGATGCACATCCACCGAACTCTTCTCGAACTCAGCCATAACCGTGTCTAGCGCTCGTTCCGACGCGTCGCGACTCTTGTTGTGTCCGTCGATCGCGTCTCCGAGCTGAATGACGCAGCTGACTCGCGTGTCCTCCCAGTGCTGCACCGCGTCCCGAAGCAACGCGACGCTGTTCCTGTAGAAGCGTCTTCTTGTCCTCCGATAGTTCGTCCCATCATCTATATCTGCGTACTGGATGTCCGCGATTATCCCGAAAGAAAACAACGCTCGCGCGCGATCCTCCATCTTCCGAGAGGCGATCAGCACTTTCGCGAAACCCCGAGCGTGTTGTTTAAACGCTGCCAGTTCAGGCGATATTGTTGGAGTTTGTCATGTCATAATAGCGAAAGATTGGCCTTCAGTTGACAGTTCGTGGAACATACCATCACAGAGTGTATGTGTGTGGGGGGGTCAGACTGGGTTGCCAACGCCTCGCGTTCAGTGTAAAACTCGAGCACACATCAAAACATTAGACTGAGTAATATTAAAGTCCCCCTGTTAATTGTATCCCTTAAAACTCATCTTTGATCACCAAAATTACATATTTAAGCGTTTTTTCCCTGAAAATGATGTCTTAAAATATCTTTAATGTAACTCGACACCCTTGCCTTAGTATGCCCAGTTCTATGAATATGCAAATGAGCCCCGCCTCCACTCAGAGATCCACTGGGTGACGATCACACGTTGATCTGATTGGTTACAAGGTCGTTTGTGACGTCAGAAACACCAGCGATTTCACACCGTGTTTTTGAGACTGTCTTTGGTTCACTGCAGTTTTAAGGAGGAAATACTCAGCAATGCTGTCGACTTATGAACTTACACATGTTTGTGTTAAAGCACATTAAAAACACCACATAGACACATAAACAACATTAAAAGCTGGATTTGCACACAGGGGGACTTTTAATTAACTATTACTATAGGATTTGGTTGAGGGTTGCATGTGATTATGCATACTTTATAGTTATTACTATAGTGACTACATGTAAAACAATGACACTGTAAAATAAAGTGTCAAGTCGGCTTTATTTCTACAGCGCTTTTTACAATACAGAGTTTCAAAGCAACTTTACAGAGATAACAGGAAAATAAGGAAACAAAGTTTGTTTAGAAGAAAATAGCGTCACAGTCCAGCTTAAGGAATTTCGGTGATGGTTCATTTTTGGTGTATAAAAGTTATTAATTTAGTTAATTTATATATATAGCCGCTCTGGAGAAACCGTGATGTCATCGTCCATATTTTTGGTACTAGTTTTAAAGTGCCATTGTTTAATATATATATATATATATTTACAGATATCTCAGACTTGTGTATGTGCATGTGTGTATATAGATATATATATATATCATTTTTAGAAGTAAAATATAAGAATTAAAATGATTTTTTAAATGAAATTGTTCATATACAAGTCAAAACAAATGTTAATTTCTGAGATTCATGCTAAAATAAATAAATAAATAAAAACACATCCTCAACTGTGCAGACACTGAAATTACATACACTAATGTGATACAGTACAAATATTTTGACTCTTCCTTATTTTCCTATATAAAAAAAAACATGATTACACCTTGTTGTCCTTCGCTGAAGCTGATGCTGTATTTCACTCGAGCATTACATGAGTCTGACCAGCAGAGGGAGTCATCAGGCAAACACTTCATATTCATATTCATATTCTCTACTGTATATAAGCGGTGATCAATGTGCTTCACGTCTGGAACTTGTTTCTAAAGGGTTTTAACTGATTGCTACAATATTTTGAGTTTTGCAACAGAGGAGTGAATAGATTTATGTGATGAGGAAAGTGATGCTGAACAAGCACCAGGTTTATTACTTACTTTTATTATTTTAGGGTTTTCCCAAATTTCATCTGGAGAATGTCCTGAATTGTCGCAGTTCTTCGTGATCTCCTGTATTAGATAATACAGATGTTTTGCAACACTATAGTTTCGGCCGAGGCTAAAGCAAGACTGTGGATCTGGAATGAAGTGAGTGGGTGTGTTCATGTAGAAGAGACTCATTCAGAGCCATGATATTCACACACACACACACACACACTGGTGACATGAGATGACCAGGGTCTGAGGCTCGGATTAAGTTTGGAGTTATTAGTATTGGAGATCGTTTGGAGTGTGTGTTCCCCGTCTGAGGAGTGTATCATGTCCGGCTGGTTTTGCAGGAGTTTATACGCGTTTAACGGGGACGAGCATCAGCAGGGCTTGAGGTTCCAGGCTGGAGAAATGATCCGAATAACTCAAGCTTTAGAAGGAGGATGGTGGGAAGGAGAGAAGGACGGAGAGAAGGGATGGTTTCCATCGACATACGTGCAAACAGAGGTGAGTGTGTGTGTGTGTGTGTGTGTGTGTGTGTGTGTGTGTGTGTGTGTGATCATCTACAGCAAGATCTGCCGTGATTCATCATCATCCTGACTAACACAATAACCCTATAGGCTTTCTTAGTTCCATTCAGTTATGCGAAACTATGATGTTTTATAAATCATGCCACGGTGTTCAGTGTAAGTTTGTAATCTGTATTTTATTTATTAAGGCTAAACTCGGGACTCTTGCACAACTCTTTACTCACCCATCGAAACTTTTCAAACAGGTTTCGGATGTTTGTGTCCATGTACAGGAGGGGCAGTTTCCCTCAGGACGGGCTCCTGTTATCTCTGATGAGGAGATACTGTATGAGAGAGAGAGAGAGAGAGAGAGAGAGACTTCCTCGTTCCACACGCATGCGCAGATCACTATAGATAACGTTCTGGAAAGGTTTTCTAAGTTATGAACAAACTTTCTTCCAGTAACACATTGATAGTA
>JAULUF010000014.1:867500-872500 GCA_031834385.1 Semotilus atromaculatus
TTTTTTTATATAAAAAAATATATATATAAATAGTATAATTTACAATTATTATTATTATTATCAAAATAATAAAAAATACTAAGATGTTCCTTATTAATAAGAAAACAAAATCTCACATTTTTCTTGCTGGAAATTGGGAGAGATTCTAGATTTTTTATGTATTATTATTTCTATAAGCAAATAATAATTATTACAATATTTTATTAATTTCAATCAATAATATTAGTAGAATTATTTCAATTATTATTTCAATATTATTATTAATCCATAGTTTTTTTTTACTAATATATCTATATAAAATTATTAGATAATAATATATACAAAGTAGATAATAAATAATAATAGTAGTAGTATGTATAATTTATATTATTTTAGTTAATTAAATTATTATTATTATGAATTAATTATTTTACGACAAAACATTATTTTATTGTTTTCAGTAAATAATATTAGTAGAATTATTTAAAATTATGATATCATGATTGTTATTACTAATAAATTATATATATATATATATATATATATATATATTAACAATTATTATTTTACTACTACATTATTATTTTCAATAAATAATATTAACAATATTATTTTTGTTAATAATAACTATAATTGCTACTTTACAGTGTCCAAACCGAAGCTCTTCACATTATAGCAGCTCTTTCAGGACTGCAGCTCCAGAAAGACCAAAATATGCAAAAAATTTGTTTATTAAGATTGTTTGGCAAAAAAGCGCAATAAACTCTGACATACATTTATCTTCATTAGCTGTGATCTGCCATAACTGTCTGTCAGGCACACGTGTGTGTGTTTCTGAGAGAAGCGTACGGGACTCTCGTGAGACGCTGGAAACACTGACTCACTCCTGCCGTTCTGAGACTCATGAATCATGACTCGTTCTCAAGCACACTGTGAATAGAGATATTCTAGTATCCAGCTATAAAAATGCTAAAAAATCATCATGAAAGGGAAGTTACACTCGTCTTTTCTCTATAGTGTTGTATATCGAGTGAAACGCTTCAGGAACGAGAACACGTGTGGGCGGGGCTTGACTGTGTCCGTGGAGAGCTGATTGGATGGTTGTGGTTTGCTATTGGCTGATGTCATGTGAGTGACAGGTTATAGCCCCGCCCACATCATCAGAGAAGAGAAACTTTTATTCCAATTCAAGATTATTAAAACAATAATGATGTGCAACGATAATTAATTTAGAATAAACACTGCAGTTTATTGATTTAAATCAGGCTAAATGATCCGACTATCCGAGAACGAGGGATGATATCTTAAAGGATGGATATTTAAGAGTGTGATGGACTTTATCCACAAGATTCCATATTTATAGCATTCTTGCTTTGAGCGTTTGACGGGTCATTCCTGATTTTCCAAGCATGATGCCAGAGCTTGTGAACCAGCCATGAATGTTCCAGAAACACGTGGGTGTGGGAACCATGTGTCCTCATATACACAGAGAAACAGCAGCTCACGACTTATATATATATATATATATATATATATATATATATTTATTTATTTATATATTCATAAAGTCAAACCAGAGGAACACAAGGCCTCTGAGTGAAAACACAATCCATAGAGATTCAGACTGTATTTATGTCTGATCAAGACTCCATATTTACTGTTATCCTCAATATCGCTGCATGTGTTTCCATCCAAAGCTGCAACTTTAACTTGTACACAACTATGAAATATGGAATAAAACATTTGAATAAAGCAGCATTTCCCACGTCTAAGAGCGTCAGACGAAACACTATACGAAACAAGTTTTCATCAGAGTTTATGCATGTCTATCAGATATAACAGTTATCCGCCTCAGTCGAGGTCATGTGTCAGAGGTCATGTGGGCTCAGTGTGTCAGAGGTCATGTGGGCTCAGTGTGTCAGAGGTCATGTGGGCTCAGTGTGTCAGAGGTCATGTGGGCTCAGTGTGTCAGAGGTCGGTCATGTGGGCTCAGTGTGTCAGAGGTCATGTGGGCTCAGTGTGTCAGAGGTCGGTCATGTGGGCTCAGTGTGTCAGAGGTCATGTGGGCTCAGTGTGTCAGAGGTCGGTCATGTGGGCTCAGTGTGTCAGAGGTCATGTGGGCTCAGTGTGTCAGAGGTTGTGTGACAGAGGTTCTGTGTCAGAGGTTGTGTGGGGTCAGTGTGTGTCAGAGGTCATGTGTAAGAGGTTGTGTGTCAGAGGTCATGTGGGCTCAGTGTGTCAGAGGTCATGTGGGCTCAGTGTGTCAGAGGTCATGTGGGCTCATTGTGTCAGAGGTCATGTGGGCTCAGTGTGTCAGAGGTTGTGTGGGGTCAGTGTGTGTCAGAGGTCATGTGTAAGAGGTTGTGTGTCAGAGGTTGTGTGGGGTCAGTGTGTGTCAGAGGTCATGTGTCAGGTTGTGTGTCAGAGGTTGTGTGGGGTCAGTGTGTGTCAGAGGTCATGTGTAAGAGGTTGTGTGTCAGAGGTTGTGTGGGGTCAGTGTGTGTCAGAGGTCATGTGTAAGAGGTTGTGTGGGGTCAGTGTGTGTCAGAGGTTGTGTGTCAGAGGTTGTGTGGGGTCAGTGTGTCAGAGGTTGTGTGTCAGAGGTTGTGTGTCAGAGGTTGTGTGGGGTCAGTGTGTGTCAGAGGTCATGTGTCAGGTTGTGTGTCAGAGGTTGTGTGGGGTCAGTGTGTGTCAGAGGTCATGTGTAAGAGGTTGTGTGTCAGAGGTTGTGTGGGGTCAGTGTGTCAGAGGTTGTGTGGGGTCAGTGTGTGTCAGAGGTCGTGTGACAGAGGTTGTGTGGGGTCAGTGTGTGTCAGAGGTTGTGTGTCAGAGGTTGTGTGTCAGAGGTTGTGTGGGGTCAGTGTGTGTCAGAGGTCATGTGTAAGAGGTTGTGTGTCAGAGGTCATGTGGGCTCAGTGTGTCAGAGGTTGTGTGTCAGAGGTTGTGTGGGGTCAGTGTGTGTCAGAGGTTGTGTGTCAGAGGTCATGTGTCAGAGGTTGTGTGTCAGAGGTTGTGTGGGGTCAGTGTGTGTCAGAGGTCATGTGTCAGAGGTTGTGTGTCAGAGGTTGTGTGGGGTCAGTGTGTGTCAGAGGTCATGTGTCAGGTTGTGTGTCAGAGGTTGTGTGGGGTCAGTGTGTGTCAGAGGTCGTGTGTCAGAGGTTGTGTGGGGTCAGTGTGTGTCAGAGGTCATGTGTAAGAGGTTGTGTGTCAGAGGTTGTGTGGGGTCAGTGTGTGTCAGAGGTCATGTGTCAGAGGTTGTGTGTCAGAGGTTGTGTGGGGTCAGTGTGTGTCAGAGGTCATGTGTTAGGTTGTGTGTCAGAGGTTGTGTGGGGTCAGTGTGTGTCAGAGGTCGTGTGACAGAGGTTGTGTGGGGTCAGTGTGTGTCAGAGGTCGTGTGACAGAGGTTGTGTGTCAGAGGTCGTGTGTCAGAGGTTGTGTGGAGTCAGTGTGTGTCAGAGGTCATGTGTCAGAGGTTGTGTGGGGTCAGTGTGTGTCAGAGGTTGTGTGTCAGAGGTTGTGTGGGGTCAGTGTGTCAGAGGTTGTGTGGGGTCAGTGTGTGTCAGAGGTCATGTGTCAGGTTGTGTGTCAGAGGTTGTGTGGGGTCAGTGTGTATCAGAGGTCATGTGTCAGAGGTTGTGTGGGGTCAGTGTGTGTCAGAGGTCATGTGTCAGAGGTTGTGTGGGGTCAGTGTGTGTCAGAGGTCATGTGTCAGGTTGTGTGTCAGAGGTTGTGTGGGGTCAGTGTGTGTCAGAGGTCGTGTGACAGAGGTTATGTGGGGTCAGTGTGTGTCAGAGGTTGTGTGGGGTCAGTGTGTGTCAGAGGTCATGTAACAGAGGTTGTGTGTCAGAGGTTGTGTGGGGTCAGTGTGTGTCAGAGGTCATGTGTCAGAGGTTGTGTGGGGTCAGTGTGTGTCAGAGGTCGTGTGACAGAGGTTGTGTGGGGTCAGTGTGTGTCAGAGGTCGTGTGACAGAGGTTGTGTGGGGTCAGTGTGTGTCAGAGGTCATGTGTCAGAGGTTGTGTGTCAGAGGTTGTGTGGGGTCAGTGTGTGTCAGAGGTCATGTGTCAGGTTGTGTGTCAGAGGTTGTGTGGGGTCAGTGTGTGTCAGAGGTCGTGTGTCAGAGGTTGTGTGGGGTCAGTGTGTGTCAGAGGTTGTGTGGGGTCAGTGTGTGTCAGAGGTCGTGTGGGGTCAGTGTGTGTCAGAGGTCATGTGTCAGAGGTTGTGTGTCAGAGGTTGTGTGGGGTCAGTGTGTCAGAAGTTGTGTGTCAGAGGTCATGTGTCAGAGGTTGTGTGTCAGAGGTCATGTGTCAGAGGTTGTGTGGGGTCAGTGTGTGTCAGAGGTCGTGTGTCAGAGGTCGTGTGGGCTCAGTGTGTCAGAGGTTGTGTGACAGAGGTTCTGTGTCAGAGGTTGTGTGGGGTCAGTGTGTGTCAGAGGTCGTGTGTCAGAGGTTGTGTGGGGTCAGTGTGTGTCAGAGGTTGTGTGGGGTCAGTGTGTGTCAGAGGTCGTGTGGGGTCAGTGTGTGTCAGAGGTCATGTGTCAGAGGTTGTGTGTCAGAGGTTGTGTGGGGTCAGTGTGTCAGAAGTTGTGTGTCAGAGGTCATGTGTCAGAGGTTGTGTGTCAGAGGTCATGTGTCAGAGGTTGTGTGGGGTCAGTGTGTGTCAGAGGTCGTGTGTCAGAGGTCGTGTGGGCTCAGTGTGTCAGAGGTTGTGTGACAGAGGTTCTGTGTCAGAGGTTGTGTGGGGTCAGTGTGTGTCAGAGGTCATGTGTCAGGTTGTGTGTCAGAGGTTGTGTGGGGTCAGTGTGTGTCAGAGGTCGTGTGACAGAGGTTGTGTGTCAGAGGTTGTGTGGGGTCAGTGTGTATCAGAGGTCATGTGTCAGAGGTTGTGTGTCAGAGGTTGTGTGGGGTCAGTGTGTGTCAGAGGTTGTGTGGGGTCAGTGTGTGTCAGAGGTTGTGTGTCAGAGGTTGTGTGGGGTCAGTGTGTATCAGAGGTCATGTGTCAGAGGTTGTGTGTCAGAGGTTGT
>JAULUF010000014.1:877500-885000 GCA_031834385.1 Semotilus atromaculatus
ATGCTCAATTGGTACCAAGGGGCCCAAAGAGTGCCAAGAAAATATTCCCCACACCATGACACCACCACCACCAGCCTGAACCGTTGATACAAGGCAGGATGGATCCATGCTTTCATGTTGTAGACGCCAAATTCTGACCCTACCATCCGAATGTCGCAGCAGAAATCGAGACTCATCAGACCAGGCAACGTTTTTCCAATCTTCTATTGTCCAATTTCGACGAGCTTGTGCAAATTGTAGCCTCAGTTTCCTGTTCTTAGCTGAAAGGAGTGGCACCCGGTGTGGTCTTCTGCTGCTGTAGCCCATCTGCCTCAAAGTTCGACGTACTGTGCGTTCAGAGATGCTCTTCTGCCCACCTTGGTTGTAACGGGTGGTTATTTGAGTCACTGTTGCCCTTCTATCAGCTCGAACCAGTCTGGCCATTCTCCTCTGACCTCTGGCATCAACAAGGCATTTCCGCCCACAGAACTGCCGCTCACTGGATGTTTTTTCTTTTTCGGACCATTCTCTGTAAACCCTAGAGATGGTTGTGCGTGAAAATCCCAGTAGATTAGCAGTTTCTGAAATACTCAGACCAGCCCTTTTGGCACCAACAATCATGCCACGTTCAAAGTCACTCAAATCACCTTTCTTCCCCATACTGATGCTCGGTTTGAACTGCAGGAGATTGTCTTGACCATGTCTACATGCCTAAATGCACTGAGTTGCCGCCATGTGATTGGCTGCTTAGAAATTAAGTGTTAAGGAGCAGTTGGACAGGTGTACCTAATAAAGTGGCCGGTGAGTGTATAGTAAAGTGTAATTTATTCCTGTGATCAAAGCTGAATGTTCATCATCATTACTCCAGTCTTCAGTGTCACATGATCCTTCAGAAATCAGGATAATATGATGATCTGATGATCAGGAAACATTTATGATTATTATCAGTGTTGCTGCTTCATACGTTGGTGTAAACCGTCATGTTTCAGGATCCTTTGAGGAACAGAAAGTTCAAAAGAGAAGCATTTATTTGAAATAGTTTTTTTGTAAGATTATAAATGTCTTGGAGGCAGTTATGCGCATGTTTGAATGGTGTGTTCATTCTTCAATCGCTATATCTGTGCTCGTGAAGTGTGTCAGTGGAAACGCAGGTCTGTGTGTTTTCTCCCAGATGTGTCCCAGTGAAGTGTGTAAAGATGTGATGTTCTCTGTCCTCTTGTGTTGTAGAACGTGTCCTCGACGTGTCCCGTGGACGAGCCGCTGCCCAGAGACTGGAAGAGTTACACGTCTCCACAGGGCCGACAATACTACGTCAACACCATCAGCAACGGTGAGCGCTAACCTAACAAACACGCGTCCTCAAAACAGTGTGCTAACGTTTATATGAAGTTATGGGGTCCAACGGGTCGAAGGTCCAGATGTGAGTTTCAGTGCAGCTTCAAAGTCTTGACATGATCCAGCCGAGGAATAAGAGTCTCATCTACACAAACCAGCAACATTTATAACAAAATACACATTTATATACTTCTAACTCTAATGCTGGTCTTGCACTCGCTGTGATGCGACACACATTACTTCATCAGGATGAAAGGTCACGCGTGTTCCGGTTCAGAAATGTAGGAAAGGGCAAAAAACTCCTTTTCATTTTCTCCTCTAACTTTAAAATCGTCCGACATCGTTGTTTTCTGTAAATGGCGTATGTCTTAGTCTTTGCACGGTCTCTTTGTAAACACTAGTTCGGTTCTTTCGTTCGTTCGCGTGACCTTTCAACCTGATGACGTAATGTGTGTCGCATCACAGCGAGTGCAAGACCAGCATTAGAGTTAAAAGTATATAAATGTGTATTGTGTTATAAATGTTGCTGGTTTGTGTAGATGAGACTCTTATTCCTCGGCTGGATCGTGTCGAGACTTTGAAGCTGCACTGAAACTCACATCTGGACCTTCGACCCGTTGGACCATTGAACTCAATATATGGAGAACATCCTGGAATGTTTTCCTCAAAAACCTTCATTTCTTTTCCACTGAAGAAAGAAAGACATGAACATCTTGGATGACGTGTGGGAGAGTAAACTATCAGGAAATGTTCATTCTGAACTCCTCCTTTAAAGACCAGATAACTTTGAACGGACATTACTGAAGAGCGATTGTTTATAACTTTGAGAGAACGATCTGTTCGCTGTGAAACAACCTTTTGCTTCCGAAAAGGAATCTCAAAGACAATCCCAGCGTTTCCTAAAGCTACAACTGTGCAATATTTTCTGTGTGCCTCAGTGGATGATGTCCTCACGTGAGTCTGAGACAGAGGCTGTTGTTGAGTGTGTGTGAGTGTGTGTGTGTGTGTGTGTGTGTGTGTGTGTGTGTGTGTGTGTGTGTGTGTGTGTGTGTGTGTGTGTGTGTGTGTGAGTGTGTGCTGGTACAGCCGAGCCTCTCGGGACAGATATTCACCATTGTGTCCAAACAATCAGCATTGTGCCGATTAGTACTATCAGTCAGACATGTTTAGGACTACAAGAGACTGATGGAACTAGCACTTCTCAGTTATCTGCGATAAAACCTCTACTTTTATCACAGTTTAAACGAGTCTGAGGTTTTCACATTCGGCACAGTTCTGAGAATGTGGTGTTGATAATAAGCATCATCACTTCTGGTGCTCATATTCAGAGGCTTTGCTTAATGAGGATCTATTATACTCTACTAATACTCTTTTACAGTCTTGATGTAGTTTCAGGCTCTACTAGAACAGGTTTTCCTGCTGTAATGTTGATTATTTCCTCATATTCTCCATTGTTGCGGCTCCTCTCTTCCCAGTCTGTCAGTAACGCTCTGTTTACTTCCTGTCTCTATGAAGCCCCTCCTCCTGAAAAGCACACTGTGCTCTGATTGGTCGGCTGGATCAGTGTGTTGTGATTGGTCGAGCGCTTCGAGTGTGTTTGGGAATGTCCCACCCCTTTCCATAACCGCCAGTTTAACACACTACTGACTAACTCACCCAGGCCCCGCCCCTTTATTCTGGGTATGAATTATTATAATGAGGAATATTGTGAGTGTTCGTTCCCGGAAGAAACTCGAGATACAATGGAGGCGTTTCAGGGAGTTTAAGAAAAGTTTGACCTTTTTAAATAATGTCATCATTGACCCACAGTAATTTTAGAAGTTACCATTATAGGTTACTTAAAGGTTTAAATGTTGCCACTTGACATTTAATAATGAACACAAACACCCACATGACGAACGCTCCGACTGATGCTTTCCATTACTTCACTTGCATTTCCATGGTTGCCACTGACATGCAGACGCAGAGTGTGTGTGTCTGTGTGTGTGTGTGAGAGAGAGAGTAAGAATGTGTGTGTGTCTGTGTGAGAGAGAGTAACAGTGTGTCTGTGTGTGTCTGTGTCTGTGTCTGTGTCTGTGTGTGTGTGTGTGTGTGTGTGTGTGTGTGTGTGTGTGTGTGTGTGTGTGTGTGTGTGTGTGTGTGTGTGTAAAGCAGCATTCGCTATGGGAAGCCGTTCAGGAAATAATACACGTGTATTGTGTGAATATGGATTAGTTTACTGGTTGAATGTATGGTTTAATGACAAATACATTGGTTTATAATACATTGGTATAATCAGACATATATTGGTCTAGATACATCGGTCTGATCAAGTGTACATGGGTTTGCTCCGTTATACTCTGGTTTGTTCAAGTAAACATTGGGCTCCTCAAATATGCATTGGTTTCCTCAAGTATATATTGGTTTCTTCAGTTATACATTGGTTTGTATATATATTGTTTTCTTCAAGTATATTTTGGTTAGATACATTGATTTCCTCAACTATACATTGGTTTGTATATATCGGTTTCCTCAACTATATTTTGGTTAGATACATTGATTTCCTCAACTATACATTGGTTTGTATATATCGGTTTCCTCAACTATATTTTGGTTTAGATACATTGGTTTGCTGGTACATTGATGGGGTTGGCTCAACTGTTTTCTACATGTCAAAATATTATTTTATTACTTTAAACAAGAGGTATAACTAAAAGAGTGTATAGACTGCACATCATTTGCTTAAGTATTTTAATTAATATACACTCCTTAACATAATGATTCATCCAAAGTGTATTTCCTAGAGTGATTTATTTGTTACTCATGTGAAATTGTCGGGGTATGTCAGGAGTTAGTCCTACACAGTAATAAATTAACAACACAGACACAAAGAAGTAGGAGTTTAATAAAAACATTTTTGATCAGGCCTGTTGATTTTTATTATAATTAAAGCATTTGTATCTGACAGTTTCTTCAAAGATATGCACATAGTGTGCTGGAGGAAGAGTGCACAACTGGATAATTTGAGCTGACAATTATGGCGGATACTGTAAAATACGGTATATCCAAAATATAAGTAATAGCAGACAATTGAGGGAATTAGAATAAATTCTATTTTTAAGCAATTGAGGAAATTATGATAAATTATATTTTTAAGCAAATACAAGCAAATAGGATGAACACATACTGAGAATTGAGGAATGTTGAAGAGAGGTCATATGTCATACCAGGCCTGCAGGAAACGGTACATGAAGAAGTGGGCATCAGTATTCTAATCAGTATTATAGAAAGCAGCATTATGCCAAAGGGAAATGTCAAATTGTACGGTACTGTATTTAGATCTCTTGGAAGTATACGGATAAACTCTAGGTAACTTTTGTAATGCACATTCAAGAGTAATTAGATAATAGAATATACCAATGTATAGTTGAGGAAACCAATGTATCTAAACCAATGTATAGTTGAGGAAACCGATATATCTAAACCAATATATAGTTGAGGAAACCAATGTATCTATACCAATGTATAGTTGAGGAAACCGATGTATCTAAACCAATGTATAGTTGAGGAAACCGATGTATCTATACCAATGTATAGTTGAGGAAACCGATGTATCTAAACCAATGTATAGTTGAGGAAACCGATGTATCTAAACCAATGTATAGTTGAGGAAACCGATGTATCTAAACCAATGTATAGTTGAGGAAACCAATGTATCTATACCAATGTATAGTTGAGGAAACCGATGTATCTAAACCAATGTATAGTTGAGGAAACCGATGTATCTATACCAATGTATAGTTGAGGAAACCGATGTATCTAAACCAATGTATAGTTGAGGAAACCGATATATCTAAACCAATGTATAGTTGAGGAAACCGATATATCTAAACCAATGTATTGTTGAGGAAACCGATGTATCTATACCAATGTATAGTTGAGGAAACCGATGTATCTAAACCAATGTATTGTTGAGGAAACCGATATATTTAAACCAATGTATAGTTGAGGAAACCGATATATCTAAACCAATGTATTGTTGAGGAAACCGATGTATCTATACCAATGTATAGTTGAGGAAACCGATGTATCTAAACCAATGTATTGTTGAGGAAACCGATATATTTAAACCAATGTATAGTTGAGGAAACCGATATATCTAAACTAGTGCTGTCAAACGATTAAAATATTTAATCGCGATTAATCGCATTAATGTCATAGTTAACTCGCGATTAATCGCATTTAATCGCACATTTTTATCTATTCTAAATGTCTCTTGATTTCTTTTTGTCCCATTATTTTTTCTCATTTTAATGCTCTTATCAACATGGAAAAGTGGATCGGCTTGCTTTGTGCAAATGTTTTTTATTGAAAACAATATTGGCATATATACTGTTCAATTTCACACTAAAACATTCTCACTTGGAGCAAATAATCTCTCACACAATGTAACACTGTCCATCAATAAAAGGGTGAAAGAAATACTGACGAGGTCCTGATATTGACGAGGGGGCGGAGAATTCGCATCAGCTGTGTGTGTGTGTGTGTGTGCTTGGCCATCATCAAGTGGTATTTCAGACTGGACGTGCTGCGATGATGATAGCTCAGTTCACAACGACAAAACACACAGATCACTTTGGTCTTGTCAATGGAACCATTTGGCAACTTTTTAAAAGTAAACTTTCAATTCAGAATCTTATTGGCATCCATTTCGGCGTCTCGCGCTCGTCATCCACTCAAAACTGGACGTTTTGAACGTTCCTATAACATTCAGAAATAAAACTTAATGGGAACGTTATGAAAACGTTCTTATAACCTAAAATTGTTAGCTGGGGAAGAGGAGAGATTCGCGATTGCACTGACTGAACACGTTTTTAAGTGCAGGCATATTCTCTGAGCAAGCCCAGAGAAAATTCTTACAAGAGCAGCGTGTATCTGACAGCGCGCGAGGCGCGACTCGAGCAGAGAGATTCGTGCTCGGCACATTATATTCCGCGCGCGAGCAGAGAGATTCGCACTCGCGCATCCGGCTCGCAAGCCCAAACAAGTGTGTGCGGCGTGCCTGTTGTTTTGTTTCCGGTCTAGCTAGATCCGCTTGCGCTTTCAAAACGTCCTCGCGCGGCGCAAGCCATTGAAATGAATGGGTTTCATAGCGCAGCGCCGCGCATGCCGCGTCCTGGTGCAAAAGCATGTGAAAAAAAACTACAAAGTTTGCTAGGCCAAAAAGACCGTTAATCGCGCGATAAAAAAATTAACGCCGTTAAAATGGGTTTGCGTTAACGCCGTTAATAACGCGTTTAACTGACAGCCCTAATCTAAACCAATGTATTGTTGAGGAAACCGATATATTTAAACCAATGTATAGTTGAGGAAACCGATATATCTAAACCAATGTATAGTTGAGGAAACCGATGTATCTATACCAATGTATAGTTGAGGAAACCGATGTATCTATACCAATGTATAGTTGAGGAAACCGATATATCTAAACCAATGTATAGTTGAGGAAACCGATGTATCTAAACCAATGTATTGTTGAGGAAACCGATATATTTAAACCAATGTATAGTTGAGGAAACCGATATATCTAAACCAATGTATTGTTGAGGAAACCGATATATTTAAACCAATGTATAGTTGAGGAAACCGATATATCTAAACCAATGTATTGTTGAGGAAACCGATGTATCTATACCAATGTATAGTTGAGGAAACCGATGTATCTAAACCAATGTATTGTTGAGGAAACCGATATATTTAAACCAATGTATAGTTGAGGAAACCGATATATCTAAACCAATGTATAGTTGAGGAAACCGATATATCTAAACCAATGTATTGTTGAGGAAACCGATATATTTAAACCAATGTATAGTTGAGGAAACCGATATATCTAAACCAATGTATAGTTGAGGAAACCGATGTATCTATACCAATGTATAGTTGAGGAAACCGATGTATCTATACCAATGTATAGTTGAGGAAACCGATATATCTAAACCAATGTATTGTTGAGGAAACCGATATATTTAAACCAATGTATAGTTGAGGAAACCGATATATTTAAACCAATGTATTGTTGAGGAAACCGATATATCTAAACCAATGTATAGTTGAGGAAACCGATGTATCTATACCAATGTATAGTTGAGGAAACCGATGTATCTATACCAATGTATAGTTGAGGAAACCGATGTATCTATACCA
>JAULUF010000014.1:890000-940000 GCA_031834385.1 Semotilus atromaculatus
ATCCCGCAGGGAAAATAGCAACAGCGCCGGGATCCGCCCACAAAGTTACTTGCGCTTTGCGCTTTGACACTTGCGTTTCAGATCGTGCGCTGAGTGCAAGATAGGGCCCAATAAGTGTAATCAAAGGCATGCAAATGATGGTCCCCGATGGATGTTCATGAGGAGAAACAGAGGTGATCCTCTGAGGCTCTGATCGAGTCTGAATCTGAGCTTCTTCATCACGTCAGTCCAACCCAGACAGCAGACGACTCCGAGCCGGATCCGTCTCTAAACTGGCAAATCCGCGTTACAATCACGTCCGTTTCACCGCTGTTATACGGATCCAGCCCAGGCACTACTTTATTGGGCGGGAACAACAGTCGCGAAACAGTTTCGGGCCGCATCCGTGATACGAGCGCGCGGTTTTTCTTTCTGCAGCAGATTAGAACGAGGAGGCAGACAGATCGGCAGCTCATCCTACCTCAAAAACTTCACCAAGGTAAGCCCCATAGAGTGCTCAAACTGCTATTAATGAATTAATATCTTGATTATGTTTTGTATTCATTAACTTAAAACGTTTTTTTGCTACTTTGATCGGTTTTGAATAGTTTAAGCTGACTCTAATGTTATCAAAGGGAGGGATGCTAACAGTAACACGAAGATGGTCCAGAAGACTGTAATTAACAAATATAATTGACGAATTTAACAACTTCTTTTTATTATTATGAACTATTTAAAATTTCTGTTTTTTTTTAAATGTGCTGCGTTATGTCAGTGATCGCTTGCGTTGCGTGATCGTCAACCCTTAAGCTAACTAACGTTAGCTGTTATAAGGTCTCCCGCAGACCTAGAGATTTTATATTAACGTTACGTGCAAAAAAAGTTTAAAAGCGTTTTTGAAATAATTATAGTCTGCTCTCAAGGACTGCATTTGATTACAAACTGCAGTGACTGTGCAGTCTGTCATTTTTATTTCATAACAATTTTTTTCAAAATGTACAATACTTTGCATAATTACATTATGAATCCATTTTCCAAATCGTGTTTTTGTCTTACCCTGAATCTCTATGTTACACCTGTAATAAGTGTTTATATTGGGACTTTTTTTAGACTGGCTCTTCTGCAAAATGTTTTTAATTAACCACTAGAAGACTGCAGCTTTAATCAAAAATAAATATTTTTGGCACCTTAGTTGTATGTGCAACTCTGCCTAAGCTTTTTACAGGGGACAAGGTTTTTTGTCTCCACATTATACTACACGTTGTTTTTATATTATTATTTAGCAAACAATACAATACAGATAAATACATAAAGAAAGCAACAGCAGAAAATAAATATAGAAAAATATAGATGTGAAAAAAAACAAACAAGTACCAGACCAATAAACTTGTTGATGACAAACAAGAAAAGAGTGTATAATACAAAAGAAAACAAATGAGAAAAATCAAATAAACAGCGTAAGACAGAAGGGAATATGGATCACTACTACTACTACTACTACTACTACTACTACTACTACTACACACACATACTACACACACATATATATGTGTGTGTGAATGTATATTACATTATATGCAAACGCAGCTTTCCTTTGCTGTCCATAACCTTGCTGCAAGACTAGGGACAGACACTCCTGTGGCTGAAATGCCTCATGGTATTAATCTTCCACTGGCCACTCTGCCTGAAGTCGAGCAGTTGGAGGAGTGGCTGAAAGATGCAAAAAACGTACGGGCTAAACAAAACATGGTGTGTTTATTTTTATTATCTAAAGTGTCACAATTTGGTGTTTAATTTTGTTTCAATAAACTGCATTTGGGTACTAAGTGCTTGCCTCCAATTGACCCAAGTTACTTCACAAGTGCTGTGCAAATTTACAAATTTGTGCCTATAATAGTATTCACTGCTCGCATCTATATTTTCAGATCATTAATCAAAACAGAAAATAGAATGATACAGTTTTATATCATGTATTTTTGTCTTTTTAGATATCTGCTCTGGGTGCGGTGGGAGGACAAAACGTCAAAAACATCACATGGAACATACTGCACAGGCTGTTCTCAGACTCCATAGCTAAACAAATAAACTGGAAAGGAGTCAATGGGAAGAAGTCTTTTAAAGGAATGCAGACAAGAAGTTTGTTGATCAGTAAGTATGATATAATACCTTTTAAGTAATAATTATAATAATAATTCATTACATTTATATAGCACTTTTCTAGGCACTCAAAGCGCTATACATAGAATGGGTAATCTCCTCAAACACCATCAATGTGCAGCATCCACTTGAATGACGCGACGGCAGATATATTGTGTCAGAACGCCCACCACACACCAGCTTACTGGTGGAGAGGAGACAGTGATGAATCCAATCAGTATATGGGGATTATTAGGAGGCCATGATGGACAAAGCCCAAGGGGCAGATTTGGGCAGGATGCCGGGGTTACACCCCTACTCTTTCAAAAGACATCCTGGGATTTTAAATGACCACAGAGAGTCAGGACCTCGGTTTAACGTCTCATCCGAAGGACGGTGCTCTTTGACAGTATAGTGTCCCCATTACTATACTGGGGCATTAGGACCCACACAGACCACAGGGTGAGCGCCCCCTACTGGCCTCACTGACACCTCTTCCAGCAGCAACCTGGTTTTCTCAGGAGGTCTCCCATCCAGGTACTAACCAGGCTCAGCCCTGCTTAGCTTCAGTGGGCAACCAGTCTTGGGCTACGGGGTGATATGGCTGTAGTAAACCATCTCCACAAATAATATTAATGGCTAAGATATAACTATTTCATAAAATTAATTTCTTACTTTAGTAATTCAGTCCCATCAAACTACTTTTGTGATATGTGATTCTGATCAATTTAAAGTTTATTGCACTTTTTTGTTTTGTTTTCAACAGGAGCTGTAAGGAGTAACCAGTCCTCTACCACTGCAGCAGACACTGACATCGATTCTCATGCCATTCGTTGGTTCAATCTTGCCTCTGACCGTGGCGGCGGCCGGAAAGAGCGTGCAAGAGCCAAAGAGGCATTAACTGAGGTAAATTTCAGATAGAAGCAGCATGGGGGGCGGGGGGGGGGATAGGGGGGGGGACTAACTTTCCATTAGTTCCAGCAACTAATGGAAAGATTTCTCAGTCTAATTCAAAACATTTCAAAAACATGTCTTCATCCAGCGCTTACACAGTGTTTGAAAGCAGGCGTCTATCAGCGGATCCATCTATCGGTGGTAAGCGGTCAGTGAAGACAAAATGTTTTTGAAACGTTGATCATTGTAGCCAATCACTGACATTATATATGTTGATCACATGGACACAATGTCCAATCAGAGCCCCTCAGCAGTCAGATTTCTCATTTAAAGGGTTAGTTCACCCAAAAATGAAAATTCTGTCAGTATTTACTCACCCTCATGTTGTTCCAAACCTCTATGTGTTTATTTGTTCTGCTGAACACAAAGGAAGATATTTGGAAGAATGTTTTAATCAAACAGATCTCAATCCCCATTGACTACCATAGTAGGAAAAAATCCATACTATGATAGTCATTGGGGAATGAGATCTGGACCCTGCGACGTCCTAAGAACGTTTAAAGAACCCTACACGAAGACGTTCAGGGGACGTTCGCAGTGGACGTTCTAGGGACGTGTTTTTGTTAGCTGGGTAGGACATACATTTATGAAGAACATGAAGAATTTCTGAGACAAATGTTGATTAAAACTTTTTTTATTTAAAAAAAAAAAAAAGAAAGAAAGAATCTAAATGCATATTAAAAAGCAATAACAAAGTATATCAAATGCGCAGCTCGGGGATGAAATGTCTGTCCACCTCTGGGCCATGTGGTGGTGGCTTTCTGTCCGAACATGATCCACTGTACAGACGCCTGTGACGCATGCAGCTGGAAAACAATATTTGTGTGCATTGTAAATAAATAGCGTGACCACAGCACATACATCAAAAACAATATTAACATAAAAACAATATACACACCCCACAGTAACAGATACTTACACACAATCGCATCGTCAACACCATACAATCCGGGTTTGCGTGCAGAGCTTCGACCAAAAATTATGTGACCGCCGCATTATAAGGCGAACACAGTCTGTGAAAACAAATTTAAGATTAAATAACAGTAAAAGAAATATGAATCCAAAATTATTTGCTTCCTACACAGTAGATCGCGTGCTTTGTGTATGTAAGTCTTACCCTTGCCCAGCATCATAGCGCCTGTGATTCGTCTCAGAGTTGTGCAGGCGACGGACGACTTCCTGTGAAACAAAATGAAGCAGAACAAAAAAAAATACATTGTGAACTTACTTACTGTGAACATACATTGATTCTTATTGTTTTTAGTTTAGAAATGACCATGTCTTACCACAATTTTTGGACTGTTATTCAGATGCTCCTGCTTGACGCTCACGCGCTGCTCCTGCTCGCAGTGTGAACCCACTCATTGATTAAAATGCACGCCGAAAAAAACACCCTCTGCGTACGCTCCACTCACGTGCCGTTGAAGGCTATAAACAACTGCAATAATGTGATAATGACCCTATTCATCACTATCATCATATCCGCGATCCTCAACTACAAGTTCATTGGCGAATTCCTTGGCGAACAGATCCCGCCCAGATGTGCTCTCTTGTGTGCAATAAAACTGTCTTGAACAGACGATCTGACGGGTTTTAGAAGATTAAATACAACCCGAAACTAAAAAATAGACCAAACAAACTAAAAAACAGTCTTTATTTATCTTTTAACTTGTCGCCACACCAGGCGTGTAAAAGAGACAGGTGTCTATTTGGTACTCAGCTATTATTTACCGTTTTGGTAACACTTTATAATAACTACACGCTAATAATCATTAGTTAAGCATGAGTATGCCGTTAATTAATCATTCATAAATCATTAATAGACATTAATAAGCAGTTTATAAATACATCTATAAATGCTTTTTTCTTGATTTAAAAGCATATCTATAATTTGTTTAATAATTGTATTTTCATCCTTTATTAATAATCAATTTATCATTTCTAAATGAAGAATTGCATTTTTTTATAAACCAGTTATTTAAGAGTTTTCAGTGGTTCATAAGATTACTTAGAACGTGTAAGTAAATGATTAATAAACTATTTAAATCTTATTATTCAGAAATATAGTGATGGCTACTTATTGTGTTAATAAATGCTTTATGTATTTATGCTGTAATTCAGGGTTAATTTGGGTACTTATAAAGTATTTAGTAGTTAACTATAAAAAAAAACAACAGTGTCATAATATTATATTATTAGCCCAAATACAGACAACACAAGTCAACTAATCAATAGTCTGTCTCTGAACTCTGCTTCAATAGATCTCAACAAAACTAACAGCTTTTTTCTTTGTCTTTTGTTTGCAGATGCCTAATGGGAATTAAACTGCAGTGCTGAAGGGGTTTGTTCCATGGCTTTCCTAACCGTTCTGTTCGGATTTTGTTGCATGATGAACATTGTTGGGAGCTTTTTGCGGCCTCTTTGCGACTATTTTTGTGTTTTTGGGACTATTTTTGTATTTTGGGGTTGTATTTTTGGGACAAATAAAGTGTTAGTACACAGACAAATAAAGTGTGTTAGTACACAGCACAAGTTAATGTGCATGTTAATTTATTCTTTCTAATGTAAATTGTAAATAAACTTATCTGAAGAATCAGAGAATAAGTTACAGTCTGTTTTGTCTTTTTGTCTCTAAATTAGAAAACTTACTGCATCAAATGTACATTATTATATTTTTCAAGTGAAACTACTTCTGCTACACTAATTGCAAGGAATGTCTTGCTTTCATTAACCAACAAGCCACTAATAAACCACCTTTCTTTCTGAGTATGAACTTTCTAGATGAAAGTTAGTAGTGAAATTCTAGATATGTATATTACTAGCAGGTGTGTGTACAGTATACAAAATGAGCTGGCCCTGACTTGGCATGGTTCTGGACCAGATTCAAAACAGAGCTGGACCACATCTGGCCCACATCTGGGCCAAATCGCCATAAAGGAATCCGGAGCTGGCCCAGTTCTGGTCCAGATGAGGAAAAAACGGATCCGTTCCGGTATTGGCCCGTTGTGCCAAAAGACACCGGCCCGGGTCCGTTGTGCGGATCTGGGCCAGAACTTACGGAGTGTCTGGGCCAGATCTGGGCCAGATGATTTTTGCTATCTGGGAACTGATGCCTCGCTCACTGCAGAGCAGTCATAACATGCGCTGTAATACCGTACACTGTGTACAGGGTTTACCTGGAAGTGAAAGTTCTGAAGGAGAAATACAGTTAGAAAATACAAGCTTGGGTGTTGGCTTGAGGAAGCATGACTAGGATGATTAAAGTAAAGACAGATTGATAGACAGATACGTTGCTAGGGTGTTTTGATTGGTTGCAAGAGGGTTGTCATTTAGTTGCTAGGGTATTCTGGGTGGTTGCTAGAATGTTGCTATGCGGTTGGGTATTCTGGGTGGTTGCTAGGGTGTTGCTATGCGGTTGGTATTCTGGGTGGTTGCTAGGGTGTTGCTATGCGGTTGGGTATTTGGGTGGTTGCTAGGGTGTTGCTATGCGGTTGGGTATTCTGGGTGGTTGCTAGGGTGTTGCTATGCGGTTGGGTATTCTGGGTGGTTGCTAGGGTGTTGCTATGTGGTTGCTAGGGTGATGCTATGCGGTTGGGTATTCTGTGTGGTTGCTAGGGTGTTGCTAGGGTGTTGCTATGCGGTTGGGTATTCTGGGTGGTTTCTAGGGTGTTGCTATGCGGTTGGGTATTCTGGGTGGCTGCTAGGGTGTTGCTATGTGGTTGGGTATTCTGGGTGGTTGCTAGGATGTTTCTATGCGGTTGGGTATTCTCGGTGGTTGCTAGGGTGTTGCTATGTGGTTGGGTATTCTGGGTGGTTGCTAGGGTGTTGCTATGTGGTTGCTAGGGTGTTGCTATGCGGTTGGGTATTCTGGGTGGTTGTTAGAGTGTTGCTATGTGGTTGGGGATTCTGGGTGGTTGCTAGGGTGTTGCTATGCGGTTGGGTATTCTGGGTATTCTGGGTGGTTGCTAGGGTGTTGCTATGTGGTTGGGTATTCTGGGTGGCTGCTAGGGTGTTGCTATGTGGTTGGGTATTCTGGGTGGTTGCTAGGATGTTTCTATGCGGTTGGGTATTCTCGGTGGTTGCTAGGGTGTTGCTATGTGGTTGGGTATTCTGGGTGGTTGCTAGGGTGTTGCTATGTGGTTGCTAGGGTGTTGCTATGCGGTTGGGTATTCTGGGTGGTTGTTAGAGTGTTGCTATGTGGTTGGGGATTCTGGGTGGTTGCTAGGGTGTTGCTATGCGGTTGGGTATTCTGGGTATTCTGGGTGGTTGCTAGGGTGTTGCTATGTGGTTGGGTATTCTGGGTGGTTGCTAGGGTGTTGCTATGTGGTTGGGTATTCTGGGTGGTTGCTAGGGTGTTGCTATGTGGTTGGGTATTCTGGATGGTTGCTAGGGTGTTGCTATGTGGTTGGGTATTCTGGATGGTTGCTAGGTTATTCTGGGAGATTGTAAGAGTTTTGTTATGCATTTGCTAGGATGTTCTGAATGGTTGCTATTCAGTTGCTAGGGTGTTCTTGGTGGTTGCTAAGGTGTTGCTATGTGGTTACTAGGGTGTTCTGGGTATAATAATATACAATTTATTTACAGTAATGACTACAGTAAATTATGTTTGATTTGATTCAGTGCAAATAAAATGATGCCCTAAAACCAAAGATGACACAACAAAGACATCAGTGTCCGATAGAGCATTGTCTATTAAGTTATCAGCACTGTTACACTGTTTGAGCATTACCTGCCCCACAGAAGAAGCACATGATGGAATAAACAAGAAATAACGGGTTTGATTTGCTCTGGGTGGTTGCTAGGGTGTTGCTATGCGGTTGGTATTCTGGGTGGTTGCTAGGGTGTTGCTATGCGGTTGGGTATTTGGGTGGTTGCTAGGGTGTTGCTATGCGGTTGGGTATTCTGGGTGGTTGCTAGGGTGTTGCTATGCGGTTGGGTATTCTGGGTGGTTGCTAGGGTGTTGCTATGTGGTTGCTAGGGTGATGCTATGCGGTTGGGTATTCTGTGTGGTTGCTAGGGTGTTGCTAGGGTGTTGCTATGCGGTTGGGTATTCTGGGTGGTTTCTAGGGTGTTGCTATGCGGTTGGGTATTCTGGGTGGCTGCTAGGGTGTTGCTATGTGGTTGGGTATTCTGGGTGGTTGCTAGGATGTTTCTATGCGGTTGGGTATTCTCGGTGGTTGCTAGGGTGTTGCTATGTGGTTGGGTATTCTGGGTGGTTGCTAGGGTGTTGCTATGTGGTTGCTAGGGTGTTGCTATGCGGTTGGGTATTCTGGGTGGTTGTTAGAGTGTTGCTATGTGGTTGGGGATTCTGGGTGGTTGCTAGGGTGTTGCTATGCGGTTGGGTATTCTGGGTATTCTGGGTGGTTGCTAGGGTGTTGCTATGTGGTTGGGTATTCTGGGTGGCTGCTAGGGTGTTGCTATGTGGTTGGGTATTCTGGGTGGTTGCTAGGATGTTTCTATGCGGTTGGGTATTCTCGGTGGTTGCTAGGGTGTTGCTATGTGGTTGGGTATTCTGGGTGGTTGCTAGGGTGTTGCTATGTGGTTGCTAGGGTGTTGCTATGCGGTTGGGTATTCTGGGTGGTTGTTAGAGTGTTGCTATGTGGTTGGGGATTCTGGGTGGTTGCTAGGGTGTTGCTATGCGGTTGGGTATTCTGGGTATTCTGGGTGGTTGCTAGGGTGTTGCTATGTGGTTGGGTATTCTGGGTGGTTGCTAGGGTGTTGCTATGTGGTTGGGTATTCTGGGTGGTTGCTAGGGTGTTGCTATGTGGTTGGGTATTCTGGATGGTTGCTAGGGTGTTGCTATGTGGTTGGGTATTCTGGATGGTTGCTAGGTTATTCTGGGAGATTGTAAGAGTTTTGTTATGCATTTGCTAGGATGTTCTGAATGGTTGCTATTCAGTTGCTAGGGTGTTCTTGGTGGTTGCTAAGGTGTTGCTATGTGGTTACTAGGGTGTTCTGGGTATAATAATATACAATTTATTTACAGTAATGACTACAGTAAATTATGTTTGATTTGATTCAGTGCAAATAAAATGATGCCCTAAAACCAAAGATGACACAACAAAGACATCAGTGTCCGATAGAGCATTGTCTATTAAGTTATCAGCACTGTTACACTGTTTGAGCATTACCTGCCCCACAGAAGAAGCACATGATGGAATAAACAAGAAATAACGGGTTTGATTTGCTCTTGTTTTTCAGAGACGACATGGGAGAGGCCGTCCAGCACACCTGGAACCCCGAGAACACCTGTCAAACACAAGAACTCTCTACATGGAGGTATCAAACCCATACGCAAATACACTCCACAATCTGCTAATGTGTGGAGAACATCATTAATGATCTGTTGGGTTTTAGCCAGAGAATGCTCTCCTCATCACCAGCCAATCAAACGCCTCTCCTGATCTAAGCCAGCTGTGCACAGATCTCAGGACAGTTTCACTCGAGCTGCATTTGGACCTTTTTCACCTTAAATCTTTTAGTATTTCCAGGTTTAAGTTAGTTCCACACTGCAAAACAATGTCTTTCTTGAAACAAGCTAAGTGCAATTTAAATCTAGGCAAAAAAATCTGATAATGGGGTAAGCAAAACTGACTTGATAAGAATTATTGAAATTAGCATACATATCTAGTCACTAATAAATGCTATTTGATCTTAAAACTAGACAAAAATGTTTAAAACTGTGCAGTTTTTACTTTCTATAAGAATTGAATAATAAATCAGTTTAGTGAAAATTGCATTAAATCTAGAATATTTGACCTTAAATCTGATCACTAAAAATAATGTTATTCAACCTATTATAATATCATTATAATAATAATGATATTTAACCTTAAATTCAGCTTATTCAATTTTTTTTTAAATGCACAATAACCTGAAAATAGATGCAAATTCTTAAAACCACCTGAAAAATAAGTAATTTTAGTACACTTTACTTAGATATTTTTTGCAGTATAACAAAAGAAAAATCATAATTGACCTTTCTTAACTAAGATTCTTGAAATTAGAATTTTAGGGGTGGTATTATTATTAACATTAGCACAACAATCTAATTGAACATGCACAAAAATGTGCACTTTTAGCCGTCACCTGTTTCTGATAAAATCTACCTCAAAATGAGCTGAACTTCACTTGACTGTGCCATGACTGAAGAAAAGATTTATAGTCTAGTGTGCAATGTATTTTATAGGACTTTTTATCTTTCATGGCAAAAAACAAGACATATTTTCTAGAAATAAGATCATTTTAACTTTCCTAGATTCCAGTTTTTGCAGTGGACTGTTGATGCGGTCTCAGAGTTTTGGACCATTACAGATCACTGTAGTTCAACTCTTGTCCGAAAGGTTTTCCTCCTGAGAGCCAGACTCCGGCTCAGGACTCCTGATCTGATTTGCTCCGGCTATCAGCATTTGACAATGTCTACCAGCACATCTCAAAGACAGATGGACAGGATAATAGTGTCCAGCTTGTGGACGGCACGCCATAAAGCAAATGAAATTATGACCCGGCTCGAGAGGAATGAGTGTCATTGCACATGGATGGAGGAAGGAAACAGTAGACATGTTCATCTCAGCATAAAGCCTGTCTCATTACAAGCTCCATCACTCAGAGAGATCCATCACTCCCTTAAATGAGCCGCACAAAAGATTCTTTTTAGTGATTCATCAACATACACAAACAGTGCAGCCTGAATCCTAAACGGATGACTCTTACGAGGTGATTCTTTCTAGGCTTCAAAGACTAGCACACACACACACACACTGACACACACACACACAGGTTTGTTTTTGTGATTTATGAGGACATTCCATTGGCGTAATGGTTTTTATACTGTACAAACTATATATTCTATCCCCTTACACACACACACACACACACACACACACACACACACACACACACACACACACACACACACACACACACACACACACACTCACACACACACACACACACACACTGCCCCTGTCCCTAAACCTACCCATCACAGGAGACATGCTGCATTTTTACATTTTTAAAAAACATTGTTTTTTATGTTTTTTAAGCTATTTGAAATATGAGGACTCATGCAATGTCCTCATAAGTCATGTGTAAGTTGTAATACCAGTGTAATATGCATGTCATTATACACATTTGTGTCCTCATATATCACAAAAACAAACACACTCACACACACACACACACACATTCAAAACATAAAAACCCCAGTGTATTCTGGCTCCTGATTGAGTTATGCTGTTGAGTCAGCTCTTTTTAGTGATTCAAACACATTGAAACTTGTGTTTTTGTCAATAATATAAAAAATATATTAAAAAAAATTATATAATGCTACCCACATATTTTTTTCCTTTAAATTTGCTACGTCAGGTTTGATGTCAATGTCTTTATATTCGTTTTATTTTGAGAGAATTATTCTTTTAAGGGACTGTTGCCTGAACGCTGATTTATGAGAAGCAAACTGTTTTCAATTGAAAAACTCTTGTAACTTGATCACGAACGGATGTGCTTTGTCTTTATAAACGGAGTAAACTGTCCTCCCGTTCCTCCGGCAGTGAACGGGTTTCCTGCGTCCGACGGCGTGTGTCATCAGCCCGAGCTCTCGCGTGCCGGCGTGCGGAAGCCCAGCGCAGACACACAGGTACGGCCGCTCATCCTCATATTCACACACACTAATACCTCCGCTAACCTTCATATCACGTGCATTAAACAACATTCAGTGGAGATCCAAGAGGATATTCCATGAAATGCCTAGATAACAGCAGCTGCAACATCATCATCATATCCATCACAGTGCATGAGAACTAGTTAACAATTGGTTTAGTCAGTCCTTCCAGAAAAATGCAGAGTTTTTATGTGATTGTTGTGGGCAAAAATCCTTCATTATGCGGCACGTTTTCTTAAAAATGCGATGGAATATGCGGATATTTATGCAATTTTATGCAATGAAATTGCGGGAACTTGCAAAAACTGCGGTTTGATGAAAAAGAGATAAAGAAGTGATTCCCCAACACCTGTTCTCACTGGGCTCTGCCTTACTGTAGAGTCGTCTCTTATTACTCCTATGATCAGTGAGCACTACATCACAGAAAGTGCTGGAATATTTCAGTTCTCATCTTGTTTTATTTAATAAACACATGGCTCAAACTTACTAAACATTGATGAGTCAAACAAGTTCTGTAGCTTTACAAAAGGAATATGCTACAACTTCTGTAAAAATGAATAAATAAAATGTGTGCTTCCTGTTTTACAGTTCTGTTAAAATAAGTGCTTCCAATGCACACAGTGCTCTTCCTGAACCGTAAACATCATGTGACACACCGGGAAACTGCTGTGCGCGGTCTTCTGCGCTTATTTTTGTTGGCTAATGAAACTGATTCGCGGCTTCATCGCGGGGTTTGCAGCTTTTCGATGATGATCCCTTCATAACGTTCCCATGGCGACGGGGGGAGCGGCTGCTCGTTTGTGACATAAACACAACATTTGTTAATATTTGTTAAAGATATGGGACTTTTTTGGCAACGAATTATGAAATCATGCGAGACCGGCATATTTTGCGCGGAAATCTGCAATTTATTCGGCAAAAGTGCGGCGTATTTGAAAAAATGCGGCCCCCGTATAAATATGCGGACTTTGGCTGATTATGCATTAAATCATGCGATCGCATAATCGCGTTTTTCTGGAGGGACTGGTTAGTGATGATTCAACAATACTATATTTGCTTGGAGGGATTATAAAGCAATCTGCCAAGCTGTGATCTGGTCTGACACATGAGACCTGTGAACCCTCCTCCTCCCCAGCTCCACCTGTGAACCCTCCTCCTCGCCAGCTCCACCTGTGAACCCTCCTCCTCCCCAGCTCCACCTGTGAACCCTCCTCCTCCCCAGCTCCACCTGTGAACCCTCCTCCTCCCCAGCTCCACCTGTGGACCCTCCCCCTCGCCAGCTCCACCTGTGGACCCTCCCCCTCGCCAGCTCCACCTGTGAACCCTCCTCCTCGCCAGCTCCACCTGTGAACCCTCCTCCTCCCCAGCTCCACCTGTGAACCCTCCTCCTCCCCAGCTCCACCTGTGAACCCTCCTCCTCCCCAGCTCCACCTGTGAACCCTCCTCCTCCCCAGCTCCACCTGTGAACCCTCCTCCTCCCCAGCTCCACCTGTGAACCCTCCTCCTCGCCAGCTCCACCTGTGAACCCTCCTCCTCCCCAGCTCCACCTGTGAACCCTCCTCCTCCCCAGCTCCACCTGTGAACCCTCCTCCTCCCCAGCTCCACCTGTGAACCCTCCTCCTCCCCAGCTCCACCTGTGAACCCTCCTCCTCCCCAGCTCCACCTGTGAACCCTCCTCCTCCCCAGCTCCACCTGTGAACCCTCCTCCTCGCCAGCTCCACCTGTGAACCCTCCTCCTCCCCAGCTCCACCTGTGAACCCTCCTCCTCCCCAGCTCCACCTGTGAACCCTCCTCCTCCCCAGCTCCACCTGTGAACCCTCCTCCTCCCCAGCTCCACCTGTGAACCCTCCTCCTCCCCAGCTCCACCTGTGAACCCTCCTCCTCCCCAGCTCCACCTGTGAACCCTCCTCCTCCCCAGCTCCACCTGTGAACCCTCCTCCTCCCCAGCTCCACCTGTGGACCCTCCCCCTCGCCAGCTCCACCTGTGGACCCTCCCCCTCGCCAGCTCCACCTGTGGACCCTCCCCCTCGCCAGCTCCACCTGTGGACCCTCCCCCTCCCCCTCCCCAGCTCCACCTGTGGACCCTCCCCCTCCCCCTCCCCAGCTCCACCTGTGAACCCTCCTCCTCGCCAGCTCCACCTGTGAACCCTCCTCCTCGCCAGCTCCACCTGTGAACCCTCCTCCTCCCCAGCTCCACCTGTGAACCCTCCTCCTCCCCAGCTCCACCTGTGAACCCTCCTCCTCCCCAGCTCCACCTGTGAACCCTCCTCCTCCCCAGCTCCACCTGTGAACCCTCCTCCTCGCCAGCTCCACCTGTGAACCCTCCTCCTCCCCAGCTCCACCTGTGAACCCTCCTCCTCCCCAGCTCCACCTGTGAACCCTCCTCCTCGCCAGCTCCACCTGTGAACCCTCCTCCTCCCCAGATCCACCTGTGAACCCTCCTCCTCCCCAGCTCCACCTGTGAACCCTCCTCCACCCCAGCTCCACCTGTGAACCCTCCTCCTCCCCAGCTCCACCTGTGAACCCTCCTCCTCCCCAGCTCCACCTGTGAACCCTCCTCCTCGCCAGCTCCACCTGTGAACCCTCCTCCTCCCCAGCTCCACCTGTGAACCCTCCTCCTCGCCAGCTCCACCTGTGGACCCTCCTCCTCCCCAGCTCCACCTGTGAACCCTCCTCCTCGCCAGCTCCACCTGTGAACCCTCCTCCTCCCCAGCTCCACCTGTGGACCCTCCTCCTCCCCAGCTCCACCTGTGAACCCTCCTCCTCCCCAGCTCCACCTGTGAACCCTCCTCCTCCCCAGCTCCACCTGTGAACCCTCCTCCTCCCCAGCTCCACCTGTGAACCCTCCTCCTCGCCAGCTCCACCTGTGAACCCTCCTCCTCGCCAGCTCCACCTGTGAACCCTCCTCCTCGCCAGCTCCACCTGTGAACCCTCCTCCTCCCCAGATCCACCTGTGAACCCTCCTCCTCCCCAGATCCACCTGTGGACCCTCCCCCTCCCCAGCTCCACCTGTGAACCCTCCCCCTCCCCAGCTCCACCTGTGGACCCTCCTCCTCCCCAGCTTCACCTGTGGACCCTCCTCCTCCCCAGCTCCACCTGTGGACCCTCCTCCTCCCCAGCCCCACCTGTGGACCCTCCTCCCCAGCTCCACCTGTGAACCCTCCTCCTCCCCAGCTCCACCTGTGAACCCTCCCCCTCCCCAGCTCCACCTGTGGACCCTCCTCCCCAGCTTCACCTGTGGACCCTCCTCCTCCCCAGCTCCACCTGTGGACCCTCCTCCCCAGCTCCACCTGTGGACCCTCCTCCTCCCCAGCCCCACCTGTGGACCCTCCTCCCCAGCTCCACCTGTGAACCCTCCTCCTCCCCAGCTCCACCTGTGAACCCTCCCCCGCCTCCTCCTCCCCAGCTCCACCCGTGGACCCTCCTCCTCCCCAGCTCCACCTGTGAACCCTCCTCCTCCCCAGCTCCACCTGTGGACCCTCCTCCTCCCCAGCTCCACCTGTGGACCCTCCTCCTCCCCAGCTCCACCTGTGAACCCTCCTCCTCCCCATCTCCACCTGTGGACCCTCCTCCTCCCCAGCTCCACCCGTGGACCTTCCTCCTCCCCAGCTCCACCCGTGGACCCTCCTCCTCCCCAGCTCCACCCGTGGACCCTCCTCCTACCCAGCTCCACCTGTGCAGGGCCGGCTCCACACTCTTCGGTTATTGCTGGTTGTTCTGGTCTCGTTTAAGTGGACAGAATCGGCTCTAATGCGCATATGATGATAGTCTGGCTTTGCAAGTGTTTGGGGAAAACATGTGGAATGACACAGTTCACCTGCACATTTCCTAAAGATGCAGCAGAAATCATCTATGAAAGAGAAGAGAAGGAAGATACTCTTCTTCCCACTCTCTCCTCACACACACACGCACACACACACACACCATGTCTGCCACACACCGATCTGACGCTCAGTTCTCTCTCTTCTCTCAGAGTCCCGGCTCGACGTCACCCGTGAGGAAGCAGGAGTGTGAATCCACAGTGACTGTAAGTACGACACAAAACACACATGCTGAAGACAGATGATGTGTGTGTTCACGCTGACAACTAAAAAGCCATGATGCCATGATTCATGTTTTGTTATTGCACCGTGTATCGAGTGAAGCGCTTCAGGAACGAGAACACGTGTGGGCGGGATAATTGTGGTTTGTTATTGGCTGAGCTCATGTGAGTGACAGGTTATAGCCCCGCCCACATCATCAGAGATGCTGCACTGCAAGAGGAACTTATTCTGATATTATCATAGTTTGTATTGTGCAACACAAACACAGAAACACACACACTGAGAGCACATTACAGATCGATACTGAAACATCATCCTGCAAGAGGAAGGAGCTTTCCAGTGTCCGCTTCGACTTTTAGAGTCGTTCCTGTTGTAATCGATGTGTTTGTGCACAACAGAAACACCACGTGCTCGGCTGCCATGGTAACACACAGATTCATGATGTCAGAACGAGTGTTTTCTGAGCTGATGCAACGCTTGACTTCAGGCGTCACGTCTATAACTGGATGGACTAACAAATACAGTGCATTATACTTACAGAAGGAAAGTCCCAGCTAACACGAGTATGTTCTACGAATGTTCCCGTTAAAGGATTAGTTCACTTCAGAAGGGAGATTATGTCATCATTCACTCTCCTTCAAGTTGTTTCAAACCTGTATGAGTTTCTTGCTTCTGCTGAACACAAAAGAAAATATTTTGAAGAACGTCTGTAACCAGTTGTTGGACCCCATTGACTTCCATAGTAGGAAGAAAAAAACTCAACTGTCTGGTTACGGACATTCTTCAAAATATCTTCTTTTGTGTTCAAAAAGAGTAAATGATGACAGAATTTTCATTTTTAAGTGAACTATTCCTTCAAGTTATAACATTTTATTTCTGGATGTTCTCTGAACATTTAAAATGTCCAGTTTTCAAATGTTTAAAACGTTTTTTTTCTTACAAATGTCAAGGGAACATCCCATTCTGCAAACATTGTTTCAGAAACTAAAACGTCCAACTAAAATGTTTTTTTTGTATAAATAATGTTTTTGTGCTAACCTTTTGTGAAAATGATTAAAGACCAGATAACTCTGAATGAACGCTCTATTAATGTCACTGTTCATAACTTTGAGAACCGTGACAGAACGTTCTGTTCAATTTAAAAAAGCAATTTTTGATTTGAATAATTCTGAGATTAGTTAAATAACAAGGCATAATTATTAGTGATTGACTTCCTCAATCAATCAGTTTGCAGAGAATGACCAAGTTTGTCCATAAGATTCAATACCGTCAGAAATGTGTTGAAATGCGGTTCTGGAATGAACAAACGGAGAGATTTATTATTGCAGAAATCAGGAGACTCGTGTAATCCAGACGTGAGTCAGTGTCTGATGCGTTTATCTGCAGACTCAAAGACTTCTCAGGACTTTCAGCAACTTCAGCTGTAAGACTAAATAACCCTGTGATCTAATGCTGTTATAGAAACTCAGATTGCGAAAATTACTTCCATTTACTGCAACCGATGAGAACAGGGACTCACAGCCATGGACAAACGTTCTCCAGTAACGTTAATACAATGTTTGTTCAGTTATCTGGTCTTTAATAATGTTCTCAAAACATTAGCACAAAAACATAATTCATGAGCATTTTTAATTCTGAAATTCTGTTTTAGTTTGATGTTCGTCTAACAGTGAAATTCACTGCAGAAAATTATTTCTACACCAAATGTTGTTTTCAGTTGTTGAGTTTTAGTTAAAAGTACATAATAACTGGTACAAACGAAAACTTAACTTAGAACAACGAACGAAACACAAAACCGGCCTTGCATCATCGTCTTATTTCCTGAATGCAGAGGCGATTATTTCCACACCTGCGTTTCTGAGATTCACTGTCACTGACCAGCAGAGCTGAGATCATCTGGACCCCAGTGTCAGCTCCATCACCAACACACTCCTCTGGACCCCAGTGTCAGCTCCATCACCAACACACTCCTCTGGACCCCAGTGTCAGCTCCATCACCAACACACTCCTCTGGACCCCAGTGTCAGCTCCATCACCAACACACTCCTCTGGACCCCAGTGTCAGCTCCATCACCAACACACTCCTCTGGACCCCAGTGTCAGCTCCATCACCAACACACTCCTCTGGACCCCAGTGTCAGCTCCATCACCAACACACTCCTCTGGACCCCAGTGTCAGCTCCATCACCAACACACTCCTCTGGACCCCAGTGTCAGCTCCATCACCAACACACTCCTCTGGACCCCAGTGTCAGCTCCATCACCAACACACTCCTCTGGACCCCAGTGTCAGCTCCATCACCAACACACTCCTCTGGACCCCAGTGTCAGCTCCATCACCAACACACTCCTCTGGACCCCAGTGTCAGCTCCATCACCAACACACTCCTCTGGACCCCAGTGTCAGCTCCATCACCAACACACTCCTCTGGACCCCAGTGTCAGCTCCATCACCAACACACTCCTCTGGACCCCAGTGTCAGCTCCATCACCAACACACTCCTCTGGACCCCAGTGTCAGCTCCATCACCAACACACTCCTCTGGACCCCAGTGTCAGCTCCATCACCAACACACTCCTCTGGACCCCAGTGTCAGCTCCATCACCAACACACTCCTCTGGACCCCAGTGTCAGCTCCATCACCAACACACTCATCTGGACCCCAGTGTCAGCTCCATCACCAACACACTCCTCTGGACCCCAGTGTCAGCTCCATCACCAACACACTCCTCTGGACCCCAGTGTCAGCTCCATCACCAACACACTCCTCTGGACCCCAGTGTCAGCTCCATCACCAACACACTCCTCTGGACACTCACCACAGACAAAAGAGGAATGAACTGACCCGTGCGTGAAGCGTTCACACACACACACACACACACACACACACACACACACACACACACACACGCACGCTTAAGATGAAGAGAAGATTTCCAGCATACCACACACACACACACACACACACACACACACACGTTTCGTACACTCAGCGCACGTGTCATACACCCATGTCTCGTACACCCAGCGCATGTGTCATACACCCATGTCTCGTACACCCAGCGCATGTGTCATACACCCATGTTTCGTACTCCCAGCGCATGTGTCGTACACCCAGCGCATGTGTCGTACACCCAGCGCATGTGTCGTACACCCAGTGCATGTGTCGTACACCCATGTCTCGTACACCCAGCGCATGTGTCGTTCACCCAGCGCATGTGTCGTACACCCATGTCTCGTACACCCAGCGCATGTGTCATACACCCATGTGTTGTACACCCAGCGCATGTGTCGTACACCCAGTGCATGTGTCGTACACCCATGTTTCGTACTCCCAGCGCATGTGTCGTACACCCAGCGCATGTGTCGTACACCCAGCGCATGTGTCGTACACCCATGTCTCGTACACTCAGCGCATGTGTCGTACACCCATGTCTCGTACACCCAGCGCATGTGTCGTACACCCATGTCTAGTACACCCAGCGCATGTGTCGTACACCCAGCGCATGTGTCGTACACCCATGTCTCGTACACTCAGCGCATGTGTCGTACACCCAGCGCATGTGTCGTACACCCAGCGCATGTGTCGTACACCAAGCGCATGTGTCGTACACCCAGCGCATGCGTCGTACACCCATGTCTCGTACACTCAGCGCATGTGTCGTACACCCATGTCTCGTACATCCAGCGCATGTGTCATACACCCATGTGTCGTACACCCAGCGCATGTGTCGTACACCCATGTGTCGTACACCCATGTGTCGTACACCCAGCGCATGTGTCGTACATCCATGTCTCGTACACTCAGCGCATGTGTCGTACACCCATGTCTCGTACACTCAGCGCATGTGTCGTACACCCATGTGTCGTACACCCAGCGCATGTGTCGTACATCCATGTCTCGTACACTCAGCGCATGTGTCGTACACCCATGTCTCGTACACTCAGCGCATGTGTCGTACACCCATGTCTCGTACACCCAGCGCATGTGTCGTACACCCATGTCTCGTACATCCAGCGCATGTGTCATACACCCATGTGTCGTACACCCAGCGCATGTGTCGTACACCCATGTGTCGTACACCCATGTGTCGTACACCCAGCGCATGTGTCGTACACCCATGTCTCGTACACTCAGCGCATGTGTCGTACACCCATGTCTCGTACACCCAGCGCATGTGTCGTACACCCATGTCTCGTACACCCAGCGCATGTGTCGTACACCCATGTCTCGTACACCCAGCGCATGTGTCATACACCCATGTGTCGTACACCCAGCGCATGTGTCGTACACCCATGTGTCGTACACCCAGCGCATGAGTCGTACACCCATGTCTCGTACACCCAGCGCATGTGTCATACACCCATGTGTCGTACACCCATGTCTCGTACACCCAGCGCATGTGTCGTACACCCAGCGCATGTGTCGTACACCCATGTCTCGTACACTCAGCGCATGTGTCGTACACCCATGTCTCGTACACTCAGCGCATGTGTCGTACACCCATGTCTCGTACACCCAGCGCATGTGTCATACACCCATGTGTCGTACACTCAGCGCATGTGTCGTACACCCATGTCTCGCACACCCAGCGCATGTGTCGTACACCCAGCGCATGTGTCGTACACCCATGTCTCGTACACTCAGCGCATGTGTCGTACACCCAGCGCATGTGTCGTACACCCAGCACATGTGTCGTACACCCATGTCTCGTACACTCAGCGCATGTGTCGTACACCCATGTCTCGTACACCCAGCGCATGTGTCGTACACCCATGTCTCGTACACCCACCGCATGTGTCGTACACCCATGTGTCGTACACCCAGCGCATGTGTCGTACACCCATGTGTCGTACACCCAGCGCATGTGTCGTACACCCATGTCTCGTACACCCAGCGCATGTGTCGTACACCCATGTCTCGTACACCCAGCGCATGTGTCGTACACCCAGCGCATGTGTCGTACACCCATGTCTCGTACACCCAGCGCATGTGTCGTACACCCATGTCTCGTACACTCAGCGCATGTGTCGTACACCCATGTCTCGTACACCCAGCGCATGTGTCGTACACCCAGCGCATGTGTCGTACACCCATGTCTCGTACACTCAGCGCATGTGTCGTACACCCATGTCTCGTACACTCAGCGCATGTGTCGTACACCCATGTGTCGTACACCCATGTGTCGTACACCCATGTCTCGTAGACTCAGCGCATGTGTCGTACACCCATGTGTCGTACACCCAGCGCATGTGTCATACACCCATGTCTCGTACACCCAGCGCATGTGTCGTACACCCATGTCTCGTACACTCAGCGCATGTGTCGTACACCCATGTCTCGTACACCCAGCGCATGTGTCGTACACCCATGTCTCGTACACCCAGCGCATGTGTCATACACCCAGCGCATGTGTCGTACACCCATGTCTCGTACACTCAGCGGATGTGTCGTACACCCATGTCTCGTACACCCAGCGCATGTGTTGTACACCCATGTCTCGTACACTCAGCGCATGTGTCGTACACCCATGTCTCGTACACCCAGCGCATGTGTCGTACACCCATGTCTCGTACACTCAGCGCATGTGTCGTACACCCATGTCTCGTACACCCAGCGCATGTGTCGTACACCCAGCGCATGTGTCGTACACCCATGTCTCGTACACTCAGCGCATTTGTCGTACACCCAGCGCATGTGTCGTACACCCATGTCTCGTACACTCAGCGCATGTGTCGTACACCCATGTCTCGTACACTCAGCGCATGTGTCGTACACCCATGTCTCGTACACCCAGCGCATGTGTCGTACACCCATGTGTCGTACACTCAGCGCATGTGTCGTACACCCA
This sequence comes from Semotilus atromaculatus, assembly GCA_031834385.1. Classification (NCBI taxonomy): domain Eukaryota; kingdom Metazoa; phylum Chordata; class Actinopteri; order Cypriniformes; family Leuciscidae; genus Semotilus; species Semotilus atromaculatus. The sequence goes on from JAULUF010000014.1 coordinate 911,628, forward strand.
GCGCATGTGTCGTACACCCATGTCTCGTAGACTCAGCGCATGTGTCGTACACTCATGTCTCGTACACCCAGCGCATGTGTCGTACACCCATGTCTCGTACACCCAGCGCATGTGTCGTACACCCATGTGTCGTACACCCAGCGCATGTGTCATACACCCATGTGTCGTACACCCATGTCTCGTACACCCAGCGCATGTGTCGTACACCCATGTCTCGTACACCCAGCGCATGTGTTGTACACCCATGTGTCGTACACCCAGCGCATGTGTCATACACCCATGTGTCGTACACCCAGCGCATGTGTCATACACCCATGTGTCGTACACCCAGCGCATGTGTCGTACACCCATGTCTCGTACACCCAGCGCATGTGTTGTACACCCATGTGTCGTACACCCAGCGCATGTGTCATACACCCATGTGTCGTACACCCAGCGCATGTGTCGTACACCCATGTGTCGTACACCCAGCGCATGTGTCGTACACCCATGTGTCGTACACCCAGCGCATGTGTCATACACCCATGTGTCGTACACCCAGCGCATGTGTCGTACACCCATGTGTCGTACACCCAGCGCATGTGTCGTACACCCATGTGTCGTACACCCAGCGCATGTGTCATACACCCATGTGTCATACACCCATGTGTCGTACACCCAGCGCATGTGTCGTACACCCATGTGTCGTACACCCAGCGCATGTGTCATACACCCATGTGTCGTACACCCAGCGCATGTGTCATACACCCATGTGTCGTACACCCATGTGTCGTACACCCAGCGCATGTGTCATACACCCATGTGTCGTACACCCAGCGCATGTGTCGTACACCCATGTGTCGTACACCCAGCGCATGTGTCATACACCCATGTGTCGTACACCCATGTGTCGTACACCCAGCGCATGTGTCATACACCCATGTGTCGTACACCCAGCACTAGCTTCCAGCGGACGTATATTTAAGAAATGTTTTTTATTTATATATAAAATATTTATATTTATATATAATAAATTAGAAATAAATATATATATATATATACAGTATATACTGTACATGCACATATTTCTAAAATATCTAGATGCATGTGTGTGTGTGTATTTATATATACAAAATAATTATATACAGTACACACACATATATTATGTAAACACAAACTTTTATTTTGGATGTGATTAATCACGATTGATCGTTGCCCAGCACTAAAGTGAAGTTCAGATTAAAAAATTTAATCGACTGCATGCAATGAAATTAAGTAAAATGTGTTGCGTTGGCTTATTATAATGAACAAAACAGAAGCGGTAAAAATCTGTTGTTTTGAGAGAAACTGGTAGAAGATTCTGATGACGGTGGCGTTTACACTCTCAGACGACTGCTCTTTCTCTTTCACTCATTCTGATAGTAAAGTGAATAGTAAACGCTGAGAGAGGAACTACTTTAAGGCCTAGGGTTGTCTTCAGGTTCTCCGAAATCTGAGATCTTCATTTAAACACACACATTGCCATCGAGAGAACTTCCTTTCACATAACTTGGATGTTTGCTGACATAGAGATATTTCCCATCATGCCATCAATGACTCAGTCCTGTGTTTCAGACTGTATTATCTTCATGAGAAACAATGCAAACACATGTCTCTCACAGGAGGATCAGTGTGAGGATCCTGAGGAACTTTAGATCGTTGTGCAACCAGTCAATGCACATACTTGAGTTTATCCAGAAAAATCTGATAAACCAGAAGTGAGACGCTGGTTGCAATATGAGGCCAGATCTGTGCGTTTCCTCATTGGGCGTAATGTGAATGCTGAGCAGGATTAAATATTAGGCAACATTGGGGGTGTTGGTATGAGCACACTGCTGACAACCAAAGGGAAATTTTCACTCTCCAGCAATGCACACGTCAGCATGAGAAAGTCCTCTAGCGGTTGGCAGCATCAGACGCACAGAAATCTATGAAATATGGCTATGATTTGCAAAAAAACACAGATGGAAAATTCTGATAGAGAAGAGCAGGGTTTATCTACTCTGTCTGCAGGGATTTACTGTATCATAGGGGATGGTTAAAAATATTTTTATTTCAGGTAGTGATATTTAAAGTACATTTACATGACAATAATGTACTAAAAATTGTAATGTTTTTCCTTTGCGTTTTCCTCGTTCAAACGGATCCGTTAAAACGACTATAACCGATTTATTCTGCTGACTGGCCAGTAGATGGCGATGTCACTTTGTAAAGAAACATTATGAACGTGAACACGTGACACACATACATGACGTCACCGGTTTCACAAATTTCACGTTTTTGACATTTATGCAGAGACGATACCGGTAACGTTTTCAAAAAGATAGTGTTTTCATTGTAAATGAACGTCCAAAATGCATAAAAAGTTTTACATTTCTTGTTGAAAATGGATGTGTGTAACGGTCCCTCAGATGGTCATAGGTCTACGGTATGTGTGGTTTATGAGTCCAAACACATTTTTCAAACACTGTATGAGCCATTCAAAGAGCAATCGAAGAAACTCGAAAAATGAATAAATAGACTGGTCTAAACCTTCATAAGCATCTAGAATGAGATGGTCAGTAGGTTTTTGTATACTACTTCTGTTTAAAGTCCATTCACAGCTGGTGTGCTCTAAACAGCTGTCTCTCTGAAACACCATCGTTGGACCGTTATTGAGTCTGTTTACAGTAACAGGACAGGCACATATCGCACATGACACTTCATTATCATTACAAGCAGTAAATAGCTTTAACTCTTAAACGTGCATGAACTAAAGCTATTTTAGCGCATGTAATTCACATCACATGCAGCTTTTACCCTTTAATCAAAAGGTAAAAATAAGGTTTTCCACTTCTGAAAGATGTCCTCTAACCAACAACAGATAAAATCAAGTCCATGATTGAGAGTGTGATACAGCATGTACATAATCAAGTTAATGTTGAGTAACTTACATTTCAGTCGCAATATCCGGTGCTTTTCGTAAACGAATCCACAGCAGAATCATGGATGTCTCCGAGCAGCACACAGTATCAGTGTTTCGTTCCTGAATGAATCTGTGTTGTTTAATGAATTGCTTGAATGAATGATTCAATGACTCACTCACAAAGTCAGTCGCCAGTTTCGTTCCTGAATGAATCTGTGTTGTTCAACTAATTCGTTGAATAAATGATTCAATGACTCACTCATTTGTCGCCACCTACTGGCGTAACAATGTAACATCTAATACACAACTGACTGTCTGAATTACACAAACAGAATAATCCAATTCATGTGCCGGAACTAATGCTGGTGTACTTTACATTTGAGCATGGATGATTAGAATTGCTGACTGTTCCCTTGTTGATTTGTCCAAATGAGCTGTTAATGATGCTCATTATACTGGACTCATTATATAAGATGATGGTCTTAATTACCGGAGACCGATGCATTTCTGACTGTGATTTGTTAGTTCCGAGCATGTTCTCCTAAAGCTGTGTGCAGACGAGCTTCTGAATAAGAGTGTGTGCGTGTGTGAGTTTGATGATTCCTCTGGTGTGTGTAGATAAACTGCGTGACGTTCCCTCTCCCGCTGCACATGTCGGAGCAGCAGCTGCTCAAACCAGACGAGTGGAGCTACTGCGATTACTTCTGGGTAAGAACGGCTCTGAAAAACACAAAGATTTGGTTGCATAGTTTCAAAAAGCCTCACAAACACAAACACTCACAGCAAATGACACATTTTTATACCATTTAACAGCATGAATTACACAAAACATCTGTTATGGCTTGTAAATATCCGACTAAATCCTTGTTTCCAACAAACCTGCCACTTCACACTCCTGTGCACATCATCCTCGCGTGTGTCTGGTGTGTGTCTGGTGTGTGTCTGGTGTGTGTCTGACGTGTGTCTGACATGTGTCTGGTGTGTGTCTGACGTGTGTCTGGTGTGTGTCTGACATGTGTCTGGTGTGTGTCTGGTGTGTGTCTGACGTGTGTCTGGTGTGTGTCTGACGTGTGTCTGGTGTGTGTCTGACGTGTGTCTGGTGTGTGTCTGACGTGTGTCTGGTGTGTGTCTGACGTGTCTGGTGTGTGTCTGACGTGTGTCTGGTGTGTGTCTGACGTGTGTCTGGTGTGTGTCTGACGTGTGTCTGGTGTGTGTCTGACGTGTGTCTGGTGTGTGTCTGACATGTGTCTGGTGTGTGTCTGACGTGTGTCTGGTGTGTGTCTGACGTGTGTCTGGTGTGTGTCTGACGTGTGTCTGGTGTGTGTCTGACGTGTGTCTGGTGTGTGTCTGACGTGTCTGGTGTGTGTCTGACGTGTGTCTGGTGTGTGTCTGACGTGTGTCTGGTGTGTGTCTGACGTGTGTCTGGTGTGTGTCTGACGTGTGTCTGGTGTGTGTCTGACGTGTGTCTGGTGTGTGTCTGACGTGTGTCTGGTGTGTGTCTGACGTGTCTGGTGTGTGTCTGACGTGTGTCTGGTGTGTGTCTGACGTGTGTCTGGTGTGTGTCTGACGTGTGTCTGGTGTGTGTCTGACGTGTGTCTGGTGTGTGTCTGACGTGTGTCTGGTGTGTGTCTGACGTGTCTGGTGTGTGTCTGACGTGTGTCTGGTGTGTGTCTGACGTGTGTCTGGTGTGTGTCTGACGTGTGTCTGGTGTGTGTCTGACGTGTGTCTGGTGTGTGTCTGACGTGTGTCTGGTGTGTGTCTGACGTGTGTCTGGTGTGTGTCTGACGTGTGTCTGGTGTGTGTCTGACGTGTGTCTGGTGTGTGTCTGACGTGTCTGGTGTGTGTCTGACGTGTGTCTGGTGTGTGTCTGGTGTGTGTCTGACGTGTGTCTGGTGTGTGTCTGGTGTGTGTCTGACGTGTGTCTGGTGTGTGTCTGACGTGTGTCTGACGTGTGTCTGGTGTGTGTCTGGTGTGTGTCTGACGTGTGTCTGGTGTGTGTCTGACGTGTGTCTGACGTGTGTCTGACGTGTGTCTGACGTGTGTCTGGTGTGTGTCTGACGTGTGTCTGACGTGTGTCTGGTGTGTGTCTGGTGTGTGTCTGACGTGTGTCTGGTGTGTGTCTGACGTGTGTCTGGTGTGTGTCTGGTGTGTGTCTGACGTGTGTCTGGTGTGTGTCTGACGTGTGTCTGGCGTGTGTCTGGTGTGTGTCTGGTGTGTGTCTGACGTGTGTCTGGTGTGTGTCTGACGTGTCTGACGTGTGTCTGACGTGTGTCTGGTGTGTGTCTGGTGTGTGTCTGACGTGTGTCTGGTGTGTGTCTGGTGTGTGTCTGACGTGTGTCTGGTGTGTGTCTGACGTGTGTCTGGTGTGTGTCTGACGTGTGTCTGGTGTGTGTCTGACGTGTCTGGTGTGTGTCTGACGTGTGTCTGACGTGTGTCTGGTGTGTGTCTGATGTGTGTCTGACGTGTGTCTGGTGTGTGTCTGGTGTGTGTCTGACGTGTGTCTGGTGTGTGTCTGACGTGTGTCTGACGTGTGTCTGGTGTGTATCTGACATGTGTCTGGTGTGTGTGTCTGACGTGTGTCTGGTGTGTGTCTGACGTGTGTCTGGTGTGTGTGTCTGGTGTGTGTCTGACGTGTGTCTGGTGTGTGTCTGGTGTGTATCTCTGACATGTGTCTGGTGTGTATCTGACATGTGTCTGGTGTGTGTCTGGTGTGTGTCTGACGTGTGTCTGGTGTGTGTCTGGTGTGTATCTCTGACATGTGTCTGGTGTGTATCTGACATGTGTCTGGTGTGTGTCTGACGTGTGTCTGGTGTGTGTCTGACGTGTGTCTGGTGTGTATCTCTGACATGTGTCTGGTGTGTATCTGACATGTGTCTGGTGTGTATCTGACATGTGTCTGGTGTGTCTGACGTGTGTCTGGTGTGTGTCTGACGTGTGTCTGGTGTGTGTCTGACGTGTGTCTGGTGTGTATCTCTGACATGTGTCTGGTGTGTGTCTGACGTGTGTCTGGTGTGTGTCTGACGTGTGTCTGGTGTGTATCTCTGACGTGTGTCTGGTGTGTGTGTCTGGTGTGTGTCTGACGTGTGTCTGGTGTGTGTCTGACGTGTGTCTGGTGTGTGTCTGGTGTGTGTCTGACGTGTGTCTGGTGTGTGTCTGGTGTGTGTTTGACGTGTCTGGTGTGTGTCTGACGTGTGTCTGGTGTGTGTCTGGTGTGTATCTGACATGTGTCTGGTGTGTGTGTCTGGTGTGTGTCTGGTGTGTATCTGACATGTGTCTGGTGTGTGTGTTTGATGTGTCTGGTGTGTGTCTGGTCTGGTGTGTGTTTGACGTGTCTGGTGTGTATCTGACATGTGTCTGGTGTGTGTGTCTGACGTGTTGTGTGTGTGTTTGACATGTCTGGTGTGTGTTTGACGTGTTGTGTGTGTGTTTGACGTGTGTCTGGTGTGTGTGTCTGGTGTGTGTTTGACGTGTGTCTGGTGTGTGTGTCTGGTGTGTGTTTGACGTGTCTGGTGTGTATCTGACATGTGTCTGGTGTGTGTGTCTGGTGTGTGTTTGACGTGTCTGGTGTGTGTTTGACGTGTCTGGTGTGTGATTGACGTGTCTGGTGTGTGTAATGACGTGTCTGGTGTGTGTTTGACGTGTCTGGTGTGTGTTTGACGTGTCCGGTCTGTGTTTGACGTGTCTGGTGTGTGTTTGACGTGTCTGGTGTGTGTAATGACGTGTCTGGTGTGTGTTTGACGTGTCTGGTGTGTGTTTGACGTGTCCGGTCTGTGTTTGACGTGTCTGGTGTGTGTAATGACGTGTCTGGTGTGTGTTTGACGTGTCTGGTGTGTGTAATGACGTGTCTGGTGTGTGTTTGACGTGTCTGGTCTGTGTTTGACGTGTCTGGTGTGTGTTTGACGTGTCTGGTCTGTGTTTGACGTGTCTGGTCTGTGTTTGACGTGTCTGGTGTGTGTTTGACGTGTCTGGTGTGTGTTTGACGTGTCTGGTGTGTGTAATGACGTGTCTGGTGTGTGTTTGACGTGTCTGGTGTGTGTAATGACGTGTCTGGTGTGTGTTTGACGTGTCTGGTCTGTGTTTGACGTGTCTGGTGTGTGTTTGACGTGTCTGGTGTGTGTAATGACGTGTCTGGTGTGTGTTTGACGTGTCTGGTGTGTGTAATGACGTGTCTGGTGTGTGTTTGACGTGTCTGGTGTGTGTAATGACGTGTCTGGTGTGTGTTTGACGTGTCTGGTCTGTGTTTGACGTGTCTGGTCTGTGTTTGACGTGTCTGGTGTGTGTTTGACGTGTCTGGTCTGTGTTTGAAGTGTCTGGTGTGTGTTTGACGTGTCTGGTGTGTGTTTGACGTGTCTGGTGTGTGTTTGACGTGTCTGGTGTGTGTTTGACGTGTCTGGTCTGTGTTTGACGTGTCTGGTCTGTGTAATGACGTGTCTGGTGTGTGTTTGACGTGTCTGGTGTGTGTTTGACGTGTCTGGTCTGTGTAATGACGTGTCTGGTGTGTGTAATGACGTGTCTGGTGTGTGTTTGACGTGTCTGGTGTGTGTGCAGGCGGACAGAAAGGACGCGCAGGGAAGCGCGGGCGTCTCAGGCTTCGAGGTGCTGCTGCAGAAACAGCTGAAGGGAAGGCAGATGCAGAAAGAGATGGCTGAGTTTGTGCGGGAGAGGTAAACTTCAGATCGCGTCTCACACTCTTCATCTTACAAACGCCTGTCCTTGTATTTGTACACTGTCGTTCAAGAGTTTTGGATCGGTCGGTAAGATTTTTAATGTTTTTCTGCTCACATTACTTATTCATTACTTATTATTACACAAGACTTATTTGATTAAAAATACACAAAAAAACAGTAATATTTTTTAAATATTATGACAATTTATGTTTTCTATTTTAATATATTTTAAACTTGAATTTATTCCTGTGATCAAAGCTGAATTTTCCTCATCATTACTCCAGTCTTCAGTGTCACATGATCCTTCAGAAATCACTCTAATATGATGATTTGATACTCAAGAAATATTTATGATTATCAATGTTGAAAACAGTTTTTTATTTCAGGATTCTTTGATGAATAGAAAGTTCAAAAGAACAGCATTTATTTGAAATAACAAATAAATAAGAGATACGGTTCTGTTACCCCTAGAGCCACTGGTAGGCCCGACCCCTGTAGAATCTCAGGGTTAGGTGGTGGTATTCCCCTGTTGATACAGGCAGTGGCGTAACTTTGTTTAAAAAAGTGGGTGGGACAAGTGTATGTGTGTGTGCGCGTGCGTGTGTATAAATGAATGAATCATGTGAATAATAAATACATATATCCGACTGTTTGACGTGTGTCCTTTAATTGGCCAGTGGTAGAACTTTTGCCGAGCATCCTTTTCATTCTAAAAGGATTCCGTGCATGATGTGATGACTGTGCGTGAGCCACGAGATAACACTGTAACCGCGCAACCGGCAACGAGCAATTTGATCACTTGATAAAAAAAACCCACGTATTTCAGCGCTAGATCGCCTCTTATTTAGCAAACGAACAAAATGAATGCTCTGCCAGCTGGAGATGTTTTATTTATTTCTATTGGTAGGCTACATCCGTGCAGCGAGAGGTTTTAAAAAGTGGTGGGGACAATATCGACCCTGGCAAAAGTGGTGGGGACATGTCCCACCTGTCCCACCCGCAAATTACGCCCCTGGATACAGGGTAGGTAGGGAGTACCCCACTCTCAGTTCTGTATTATTCTACCTCGCACCACTATGGCTCGGGTCGAGCGGGAAGTTCTAACCTTCACTTCCTTTTTGGAGATTTCGAAGTACACTCCAGTGAAGCCAGAGCATTTTCATGAGCTGACGCCCCTGCGCACAGATGGTAGGTCCCTGACTCTGGGGCCTCCACTGAGGTAGAGTGGCGTATGTTGTACTTCCCTTCTTAAAGGGTGTTGCTTTGTTGCTGAGTACACTGCCTTTGGCAATGTGATTAGGTACCAGGAGGGTGTAGGCACTGTATAAACAGCTTTTCTGCCAACGAAGGCTGTGCGGTTAGGGGGTAGGCCTCAGCAGGCCTCCTTGACCAGGCAGTCCCCCACAGGGCTCTTGAGGCCAGCTTACCTCTGGTGGTTGGCCTTAGTAGTTCGGGCAGTAGACTCACTGATGTGTATTTGGCTGCAACAGGCCTCCTTGGAGGTGAGTCCCAATATTGTGGGACATACATTATAGCCGCAACCTGGTAGCTATCTGTATTAGGCCTAGTGTGGGTGGGCCCAATAGTTATTTTGGTGTAGTATGGTTCCCAACAGTGTATGTTTATAGCAGAATAGACTTGCTATCAGCTTGTAGGCCCGACCAGGTGTCCCTGATAGGCGAGTCCCCAGCAGTGTGAAGATGGCTGACAGCACTGACTTGCTTCAGGCCCAATAGGCCTCTTTAATCCTCTAAGTGAGTCTGTGAGTGATGGGTATACAAACAGCAGTGTTGATGGTCCTTAGCAGGCCTTCCTGACCATGAGCCCCATCATGGGGTCCTCAAATGTTATTTCACTGGCCAATCAGACAGTTGGCCTCAGTGGGCCTCTCTGGAGGCGAGCCCCGGTTACGATCAGCCAAATAGGTTTGACCACTGACCACTTATCAGGCCACCATGTAGCTCAGTCCCCAATCTCTCTGGTTCATGGCAGTCAGTTTCTTACATAAGAAGACTTTCAGGAGCCGGCTTTAACAGGAGACTGAGCCCCAGGACTGGCTGGCCTTAGCAGGCCGCCCTGGGACTGACACCCGGATTCAGGGTCCATAGCAACCAGTTGTTTAGCTTGCTATCAGGTAGTAGGCCTCACCAGTCCTCCCTGAAGTCGAGGTTCCACATGTGGTGGTTGTCAGGTAGTAGGCCTCTCCAGGCCTATCCGTGTATCGAGCCGAGAAACTCCCCTCGCTGGCGAGGTTGTAAGCGCTACGCTGAGTCTCTGAGATCCGGGCCGAGTGTTCGCTGCCAGCTTCGCCGTCCCTCGGGCTGGATGCCTTATCCAGTGGTCTTCAGACAGACAGGAAGTTGGCCAGACTGATGTATCCAATGTAAGTGACACCAGGTCAGGACTTCCTGCTGGTCAGGAGTGTGTTCCCCTGAGTAGTGATTGGCTGGGGCTCCTTCGGGTTACAGAGCCACATTTCCTCGAAGGGACCCCTTCTAATTTGAAGCTGTGGTTCCAGGCCCATGGCCAGGTAAACAATGTTTGGTCACACTTTATTTCGATAGTCACTTTAGACGTTCTACTAATTATAAGTAACTTTTCAACTACATGTCAACTAACTCTCATTAGAGTATTAGTATATTATAGTAGACTGGTAGGTTATGGTATGTTGTTCGGGTTCGGGTTAGGAGAATAAGTTGACTTGTAGTCGCCAAGTTACTTATAGTCAGTTGAATGTCTGTTGGGGGACCAACAAAATAAAGTGTTAGCAGATATTAAGCTGACAGTCTACTAATACTCTAATGACAGTTAGTTGACATGTAGTTGAAAAGTTACTTATAGTTAGTAGAATGTCTAAAGTGGACTATCGAAATAAAGTGTTACCCAATGTTTATAGAGGTTTTCCTGCGAGGCTTATAGCTTGGGCTATGACCGTAGTGAATGCTGTCGCTGACAGCCAGTGTGACCTGAGGGTGAGTGGTTCTAGCGTTTCATTTGAATTAGCTGGTTCTGACAGTCACTCCCCTTAGCATGGCGGCGTGGGTATATCGTTCCCCTAGCGTCATTCGACAGTGCGAGTTTCCTTTCGAAAGGGAACGTCTCAGGTTACGACTGTAACTTATGTTCCCTGAGAACAGGGAACGAGACACTGCGTATTTTCGCCATGCCTCGAGGCCTACCAAACAGTCCCTTCAGACGATAAGATGATTATCATGTTAGCAAGGCGCACTTTTATACTTCCAGGTCGCACGCTAATGATTCATGGGCTGTCGCCGGTCAATCTGATTGCCGTGATTTGATAGTGATTTCAGACACCTGTCACGCCTGAGGCCTGAGGCGTTCCCCAAAGCGTCATCGAGACAGTGTCTCCTGTTCTCAGGGAACATAGACTACAGCCGTAACCTGAGATGTTTTCAACACTGATAATAATCATAAATGTTCCTTGAGCATCAGATCATCATATTATCCTGATTTCTGAAGGATCATGTGACACTGAAGACTGGAGTAATGATGCTGAACATTCAGCTTTGATCACAGGAATAAATTACACTTTACTGTATATTGACATAGAAAACAGCAGATTTACATTCGAATAATATTTCACTGTTTTACTGCATTTTTGATCAAATAAATGCAGCCTTGGTGAGCAGAAGAGACTTCTTTTAAAAACATTAAAAATCGTATGATCCCAAACGTTTGACTGTGTGTACGACTGGGATAAAGTGAAGTATGCTACTACTGTATGTTTAATGGATAAACTGTTGTGTATAAAGTTAGTTACACCGATCTAACATACGGTCTTACAACAAACCCTGCGGTTATGGCAACTATTGCAATATTGTTGGTGATGTTACATAATATCTTGATATGACAGCTGTTTGTCCTCTTGCCTGGATTCTGTTACTAAAAACAAAAACATAACAACACATGCAATTTCCTGTCACTCATTTCCTGTATTTCATTAATAGTAAGTTTCTTTTTAGAAAGGAGAATAATGAAAGAAAAATGATTTGCTTATTTCTCTCTTGCTGTCACAATACCTTTAGTTATAGTTCAAGTTAGTTCACAGTGCATTAATAATGTTAACTAATACAACCTTTGATTTTAAAAATGTATTAGTAAATGTTGTAAATTAATATGAACTAAAATTAATAAATGCTGTATAAGAGTATAGTTCATTATTACTTCAGGTTGAACCTTAATGTAAAGTTTTACGTGTTATTGCTCTTCGTGCTTCTTCAGTGATGTTTGGATTGAATGACAACATTAATGTGTGTGTGTGTGTGTGTGTGTGTGTGTGTGTGTGTAAGGCTCACTCCAAATCTGGGAAGGAAATGACCTTCGTGTGTAAATGTCAGGATTTTACATCTGTGCTCCTGCTTAACATGTGTGTGTGTGTGTGTGTGTGTGTCTGTCATATAAGCAGTTCAGTGTAACACAACATCAATGCAGAGATGTGTGTGTGTGTGTGTGTCATATAAGCAGTTCAGTGTAACACAATATTAATGCAGTGATGTGTGTGTGTGTGTGTGTGTGTGTCATATAAGCAGTTCAGTGTAACACAACATTAATGCAATGATGTGTGTGTGTGTGTGTGTGTGTGTGTGTGTGTGTGTGTGTCATATAAGCAGTTCAGTGTAACACAATATTAATGCAGTGATGTGTGTGTGTGTGTGTGTGTGTGTCATATAAGCAGTTCAGTGTAACACAATATTAATGCAGTGATGTGTGTGTGTGTGTGTGTGTGTGTCATATAAGCAGTTCAGTGTAACACAATATTAATGCAGTGATGTGTGTGTGTGTGTGTGTGTGTGTCATATAAGCAGTTCAGTGTAACACAATATTAATGCAGTGATGTGTGTGTGTGTGTGTGTGTGTGTGTCATATAAGCAGTTCAGTGTAACACAATATTAATGCAGTGATGTGTGTGTGTGTGTGTGTGTGTGTCATATAAGCAGTTCAGTGTAACACAACATTAATGCAATGGTGTGTGTGTGTGTGTGTGTGTGTGTCATATAAGCAGTTCAGTGTAACAACATTAATGCAGTGGTGTGTGTGTGTGTGTGTGTGTGTCATATAAGCAGTTCAGTGTAACAACATTAATGCAGTGGTGTGTGTGTGTGTGTCATATAAGCAGTTCAGTGTAACAACATTAATGCAGTGGTGTGTGTGTGTGTGTGTGTGTGTGTGTGTGTGTCATATAAGCAGTTCAGTGTAACAACATTAATGCAGTGGTGTGTGTGTGTGTGTGTGTCATATAAGCAGTTCAGTGTAACAACATTAATGTAGTGGTGTGTGTGTGTGTGTGTCATATAAGCAGTTCAGTGTAACAACATTAATGCAGTGGTGTGTGTGTGTGTGTGTGTGTGTCATATAAGCAGTTCAGTGTAACAACATTAATGCAGTGGTGTGTGTGTGTGTGTGTGTGTGTCATATAAGCAGTTCAGTGTAACAACATTAATGCAGTGGTGTGTGTGTGTGTGTGTGTGTGTCATATAAGCAGTTCAGTGTAACAACATTAATGCAGTGGTGTGTGTGTGTGTGTGTGTGTCATATAAGCAGTTCAGTGTAACAACATTAATGCAGTGGTGTGTGTGTGTGTGTGTGTGTGTGTCATATAAGCAGTTCAGTGTAACAACATTAATGCAGTGGTGTGTGTGTGTGTGTGTGTGTGTCATATAAGCAGTTCAGTGTAACAACATTAATGCAGTGGTGTGTGTGTGTGTGTGTGTGTGTGTGTGTGTCATATAAGCAGTTCAGTGTAACAACATTAATGCAGTGGTGTGTGTGTGTGTGTGTGTGTGTGTGTCATATAAGCAGTTCAGTGTAACAACATTAATGCAGTGGTGTGTGTGTGTGTGTGTGTGTGTGTGTGTGTGTCATATAAGCAGTTCAGTGTAACAACATTAATGCAGTGGTGTGTGTGTGTGTGTGTGTGTGTGTCATATAAGCAGTTCAGTGTAACAACATTAATGCAGTGGTGTGTGTGTGTGTGTGTGTGTGTGTGTCATATAAGCAGTTCAGTGTAACAACATTAATGCAGTGGTGTGTGTGTGTGTGTGTGTCATATAAGCAGTTCAGTGTAACAACATTAATGCAGTGGTGTGTGTGTGTGTGTGTGTGTGTGTGTCATATAAGCAGTTCAGTGTAACAACATTAATGCAGTGGTGTGTGTGTGTGTGTGTGTGTGTGTGTCATATAAGCAGTTCAGTGTAACAACATTAATGCAGTGGTGTGTGTGTGTGTGTGTGTGTGTGTCATATAAGCAGTTCAGTGTAACAACATTAATGCAGTGGTGTGTGTGTGTGTGTGTGTGTGTGTCATATAAGCAGTTCAGTGTAACAACATTAATGCAGTGGTGTGTGTGTGTGTGTGTGTGTCATATAAGCAGTTCAGTGTAACAACATTAATGCAGTGGTGTGTGTGTGTCATATAAGCAGTTCAGTGTAACAACATTAATGCAGTGGTGTGTGTGTGTGTGTGTGTGTGTGTGTGTGTGTGTGGACAGGATCAGGATTGAGGAGGAATACGCCAAGAGTCTGTCGAAGCTCTCACAGATCCCACTAGCGGCGCAGGAGGAAGGGTATGTCCAAAACTACGACACACACACACACACACACACACACACACACACACACACACACACACACACACACACACACACACACACACTCACACACAAACACTCGCTTTCTCACCGAAAAATTACATTTATTCTCTCTCCTGTCATTACAAACCCGTATGGCATTCGTTGTTCCACACAGACACACATCAGTGTTCTGGTGCCGTACAGGGAATGTTGCTTTGACTCTCAGTTGAGCTGTTACACGTTCTATGAAGATCATGCTTATAATGAATTATAGCTCCATTTATACTTATTTATAAGTGTTACTATGTTATAAATACATTATAAAGACTCATTAAGACCTATACTGCATTATAAGAACAGTTGTAGTTACATTTATATCATTTTTATAATTCTCACGTCATGCATTTGCGTTTTCAATGTGCTCATAATCCATTATACACTGATTTATTACTAATAATTAGTTAGTCGTATTTAGAATGTTTTCATGGTGGTTCCATGAATGTATTTATAAAGTGTTATTTTATTATAGTTACAAATAATTGAATATATAGTTATTAATAGCTGTGTTGTGTTCTTATAAATACTTATTGTGAGTAATAATACAGTTACAAACCTCTATAAATGCATCATTGATGGAAAGTGAAAACATAGTAAATATATATTATATATATATATTTGGAAAACATATTTGATAACTAATTGGTGCCACAAACAAGTGTCTCTGGAAATATTTTATATTTGATCATTTATAAATCAGTGTATAATTGATTATGAGCACATTGAAAAAGCAAATGTAAGTAATTATAAAAATGATATAAATGTGACTATAACTGTTCTTATAATGCAGTATAGGTCTTAATGAGTCTTTATAAATATATTTATAGAGTAGTAATACTTATAAATATGTATAAATGGGGCTATAATTCATTATAAGCATGATCTTCATAGAAAGTGTTACCAAATATTCTTCCACATATCTTCATGTTCCACAGAATATGACACTAGAATGATGTTTTAGGGAGAACGATGACTTTAACTGCATGTAAGTGTGTGTGTTCTCCTGTAAAGCTCATGTGCGAGTGTGTGTTCAGTCTGAGAAGGCTGATTGTTTGACACACAATGTGGAGTGTGTCACGAGCCGCCCACAAACACACATTCTTCTGCCTCGACCCGTCGTGTTGTCGCTTGAAACGAGCATTGTGTTCCTGTCCGGCTCTGGGTCACAGCGCTCCTTATCCCAGAATGCAGCGCTCCTTATCCCAGAATGCAGCGCTCCTTATCCCAGAATGCAGCACTCGAATCTTGTGCAATACATGCGCGTGTGCAACTACATGGAATGCCGTTTTTAAACATATCACTGATCATGCTGCTATCTGTCGATATAATATATATATATATATATTAGGGGTGGCACGGTACATGAAAAAACATCCGAACCGTTCGGTTCGCTTGTCTCGGTTCGGTGCGTGTGTGCGTCGCACGGTTCGTTCGTCGCATGCGCAATGTAACCTCGTGCCCGTGACCTCAGACAGTGCGTTTACTTTTCGCGCGAAATAAGAGATTTGTGGACATACATATGAGGCTTGTTCGACTTGAACCGGCGCTGCACAGACCGGTCGACGAATAACATCAAAGTACCGCGAGAGCAACGGCTCCGTATGCTTTTCAATCTCTCTCGCAGTACTTCGATGTCATAAACTGATCGGTCTGTGCAGCGCTGCAGGTCTCGTCACGTATAGAAATGGCAAGTGGGAGAGATAAGGAAGGCTAACAGGAGTTGGGGGATGCACCAGCGTCGTATAAGTCGGTGTGTGGGAACATTTTGGATTTCATCTTACCTATGATATTTAAATATATACAGTGACACTAAGTTTAGATGAGAACTCCAGTCACATGTTTCCAAACTGCACTTTAATTTCACGTGAAAAAAATGTATCCTCACTCTCAGGGAATAGACAACGCATTCTCATCCCAAGGCGTAATATTCTGACACTTTGACAAAGCGTCTATATCGAACGCGCATGGAACCCTTTAGCGTCAATATAACACGCAGAGAGATGGGTAGGTTTAGGTATGGTGTAGGGTTAGGGTTAGACCGCTAGGAGGCGCCTTCTGACCCATATATTTCGGCGTCTCATATTGACGCTAAAGGGTACCATGCGCGTTCGATATAGACGCTTTGGCAAAGTGTCATTATATTACGCCTTGGGATGAGAACGGGCTGGAATAGAAGCATTGTTGATATACTGTTTTTGAGTTTGAACTTATGTTTCACTTTATGATTATGGCCTTTGCTATATTGTTATAGCCTCATTATCTATAGGCAATTATTTGTAACGTATTTTGACTTATTTAAAAGATAGTGCTTTAAGAGTTCCTCTCTTTTTCTTTTAAAAGATAAACATTTTACGCTAACGTTACACTGAATTTGACAGTTTGATAAATGCAAGTTAATTCATTCTTTGTGTGTCAAATAAACAAAAGCATTTCATCAATGTCTTCTCTTTTGCTGTATAAAAATGTCACCGGCTTTCCTCAGAGATGGTCTCTCAATGTGCTTAAAGTCAAGTCAAATTCAGTTTGTGCATGATTACATGATATAATTTTTTTTTTTAAATACTGTATCCTGAATTGTGGATAATTAAGCTATAGCCCATATCGTATGCTGAAGTACATTTCCGGAGTGTTAAAGATTAAAAGAAAAAATAACAACAAGAACCGTACAGAACCGAAAACCGTGACCCTAAAACCGTGAAACGAACCGAACCGTGGGTTTTGTGAACCGTGCCACCCCTAATATATATACACTCACCGGCCACTTTATTAGGTACCCCATGCTATTAACGGGTTGGACCCCCTTTTGCCTTCAGAACTGCCTCAATTCTTCGTGGCATAGATTCAACAAGGTGCTGGAAGCATTCCTCAGGGAGTTTGGTCCATATTGACATGATGGCATCACACAGTTGCCGCAGATTTGTCGGCTGCACATCCATGATGCGAATCTCCCGTTCCACCACATCCCAAAGATGCTCTATTGGATTGAGATCTGGTGACTGTGGAGGCCATTTGAGTACAGCGAACTCATTGTCATGTTCAAGAAACCAGTCTGAGATGATTCCAGCTTTATGACATGGTGCATTATCCTGCTGAAAGTAGCCATCAGAAGTTGGGTACATTGTGGTCATAAAGGGATGGACATGGTCAGCAACAATACTCAGGTAGGCTGTGGCGTTGCAACGATGCTCAATTGGTACCAAGGGGCCCAAAGAGTGCCAAGAAAATATTCCCCACACCATGACACCACCACCACCAGCCTGAACCGTTGATACAAGGCAGGATGGATCCATGCTTTCATGTTGTAGACGCCAAATTCTGACCCTACCATCCGAATGTCGCAGCAGAAATCGAGACTCATCAGACCAGGCAAAGTTTTTTCAATCTTCTATTGTCCAATTTCGATGAGCCAGCCCTTTTGGCACCAACAATCATGCCACGTTCAAAGTCACTCAAATCACCTTTCTTCCCCATACTGATGCTCGGTTTGAACTGCAGGAGATTGTCTTGACCATGTCTACATGCCTAAATGCACTGAGTTGCCGCCATGTGATTGGCTGCTTAGAAATTAAGTGTTAACGAGCAGTTGGACAGGTGTACCTAATAAAGTGGCCGGTGAGTGTATATATAATGTATAGAACTGTTTTGGGAAAATAAAGTAATACTTGTATTCATCAAGGACGCATTAAATGGATCAAAAATGACAGTAAAATCAGTAAAACTATAGTATGGGGAACATATTCACTATTAACTACGACTTTTACCTCAATAAACTCCTAATTATTAATAGTTGGTAAGTTTAGGAATTGGGTGTAGAATATGGTCATGCAGAATTAGATATTAATATGTGCTTTATAAGTACTAATAAACAGCCGATCTCCTAGTAATATGCATGATAATACGCAACTAGTTAATAGCAAGAATTGAACCCTAAAATAAAATGTTGCCGTAAAGTCTTTTATAATGTTACAAACATTCTATTTCAAATAAATGCCGTTCTATTGAAATTTCTATTCATCAAAAATAAAATTATCAGTTTCCACAAAAATATGAACTGTATTCAACACTGATAATAATCCTAAATGTTTCTTGATCATCAGATCATCATATTATCCTGATTTCTGAAGGATCATGTGACACTGAAGACTGGAGTAATGATGCTGAACATTCAGCTTTGATCACAGGAATAAATTACACTTTACTGTATATTCACATAGAAAACAGCAGATTTACATTATAATAATATTTCACTGTTTTACTGTATTTTTGATCAAATAAACGCAGCCTTGGTGAGCAGAAGAGACTTTGTTCAAAAACATTAAAAATATTAGCGACCGATATATAAAAAAGCCCAATTTTAAGTAGATTTTAAAATAAATAACTACATTTTAAACTAGAAAAGCAACAATAGCAGTTCGTTGAACTAGTGGCTCCACTGGTACATTAAATATAGATAAAGATATATATTGAGTGAAAAAGTAAAAATACTGAAAAATATATTTATTTCTAATAGCTCTATGACATCAGTAAAGCGTAAGAGATGCCGAAGGAGCAATGCGTCAGACGTAGTTTAATGGATTTATGGAATTATGTTCTCTTAGCAGTGACAGAGAATTGATATTTCAGTGTAGATTCGACTCGGCTGAAGTTTAGATGGATTGTCAGATTCCTCACGCTTTATTTCAAGGTGCTCTGAGCGGAGAACGGCTCAGAAACATCAGAAACATCCCAGACATCCCAGGAATGAGGCCCAAACCCTCGGATTATGAGCATAACTCCAGCATACACAGCTGTCTAAAGGAGAATATCAAGAAGAGTTATACAAATAAAACATAGTGATAAAATAAAACTTTCCAATACAGCTTTAAAGGAGAACTCTGGTCAATTTTAAAACTGAGCTCATTTTTTTGTACATTTGGAGTGCTGTCAGTACTGCAGTAGATGTGAAAGATATTAATAAAAATGATGTTAATTCAGACAGCTCACATACCTGTATTTACTTCCTGTTTTCGGTCGAAGTCCAAAGTAGTCGATTATCGAGTTGGGAGAATGGGATCTCATACAGCCTGGTCGCGCGCGCGAACTCGATAATCGACTACTTTGGACTTCGACCGAAAACAGGAAGTAAATACAGGTATGTGAGCTGTCTGAATTAACATCATTTTTATTAATATCTTTCACATCTACTGCAGTCAGATTGACCGTGTTCACTCTTAATAACACCACTCACATGGCTGTGCACTTGTAATGACATATCAAGGATATTAAGAGGCTAAAAGCAGGTTTAAAACTTGCCCCATTGAAGTCAACAGGGTGCAAATTTAAAAAAGATTATAACACGGTGTTGGCAACACCGATTTTTGTAGTTGTTCTCTGTACTGACAGCACTCCAAATGTACAAAAAAATTAGCTCAATGTTAAAATTGACCGGAGTTCTCCTTTAATATCACAGTAAATTATAAAGGTTCATTTTATACAGGTGTATATATATATATACACAAATCCACTGCCGTTCAAAAGTTATTGTGTGTATATCTATATATCTCACTTATTTGCTGTTGTCTCCTCAGCACACTGGGCTCCGCTTGGGTTCAGCTGAAGAAAAGTCTGTCAGACGAGGCAGAAGTTCATCTCAAGTTCTCCTCTAAGGTAAAACTGAACACACACACGAGAGGGTAAAACTTAACACACACACACACACGAGAGAGTAAAACTGAACACACACACACACACACACACACGAGAGAGTAAAACTGAACACACACACACACACACACACACGAGAGAGTAAAACTGAACACACACACACAAGAGGGTAAAACTGAACACACACACACACACACACACACGAGAGAGTAAAACTTAACACACACACACGAGAGAGTAAAACTGAACACACACACACACACACGAGAGGGTAAAACTGAACACACACACACACACACACACACACGAGAGAGTAAAACTGAACACACACACACACACACACACGAGAGAGTAAAACTGAACACACACACACACACGAGAGGGTAAAACTGAACACACACACACATGAGAGAGTAAAACTGAACACACAGAACTGCGTTCACACACACGAGAGAGACATGTCCACCGTGAGAGACATAATCAAAAAAAAAAATCCAGAAATCACAATATGATTTTTTAACTATTTATTTGAATGATACAGCTGCAAATAAGTATTTGAACACCTGTCTATCAGCTAGAATTCTGACCCTCAAAGACCTGTTAGTCTGCCTTTAAAATGTCCACCTTCACTCCATTTATTATCCTAAATTAGATGCACCTGTTTGAGGTCGTTAGCTGCATAAAGACCCCTGTCCACCCCATACAATCAGTAAGAATCCAACTACTAACATGGCCAAGACCAAAGAGCTGTCCAAAGACACTAGAGACAAAATTGTACACCTCCACAAGGCTGGAAAGGGCTACGGGGAAATTGCCAAGCAGCTTGGTGAAAAAAGGTCCACTGTTGGAGCAATCATTAGAAAATGGAAGAAGCTAAACATGACTGTCAATCTCCCTCGGACTGGGGCTCCATGCAAGATCTCACCTCGTGGGGTCTCAATGATCCTAAGAAAGGTGAGAAATCAGCCCAGAACTACACAGGAGTGGTCTACACAGAACTACACGGTTAGTGGTCATAATTCCACTAACCGTGTTTAGAGGAAGAAGAATGATGAGTACCATCCCAAGAACACCATCCCTACTGTGAAGCATGGGGGTGGTAGCATCATGCTTTGGTGGTGTTTTTCTGCACATGGGACAGGGCGACTGCACTGTATTAAGGAGAGGATGACCGGGGCCATGTATTGCGAGATTTTGGGGAACAACCTCCTTCCCTCAGTTAGAGCATTGAAGATGGGTCGAGGCTGGGTCTTCCAACATGACAATGACCCGAAGCACACAGCCAGGATAACCAAGGAGTGGCTCTGTAAGAAGCATATCAAGGTTCTGGCGTGGCCTAGCCAGTCTCCAGACCTAAACCCAATAGAGAATCTTTGGAGGGAGCTCAAACTCCGTGTTTCTCAGCGACAGCCCAGAAACCTGACTGATCTAGAGAAGATCTGTGTGGAGGAGTGGGCCAAAATCCCTCCTGCAGTGTGTGCAAACCTGGTGAAAAACTACAGGAAACGTTTGACCTCTGTAATTGCAAACAAAGGCTACTGTACCAAATATTAACATTGATTTTCTCAGGTGTTCAAATACTTATTTGCAGCTGTATCTTACAAATAAATAGTTACAAAATCATACATTGTGATTTCTGGATTTTCTTTTAGATTATGTCTCTCACAGTGGACATGCACCTACGATGACAATTTCAGACCCCTCCATGATTTCTAAGTGGGAGAACTTGCAAAATAGCAGGGTGTTCAAATACTTATTTTCCGCACTGTACATTAATTTAATTGACAAAAATAAATAAAGAAATCTGTGATTTTTGACGGTCACGTTCGCATCAGTGTAAAGCGGCCTCTGTAGTGTTGTGTGGAGGTTCTGGCAGTCTCCATCTCTAACACTGTTGGGAACCTTCAGCTCCAGAGCGAAGTGGAGAAACCTCTGCTGATATTTCGGGAAAACTTCAAGAAGGACATGAAGAAGTTTGACCACCACATGTGTGACCTGAGGAAGCAGCTGGCCGGCCGACACGCTGCCGTGGAGAAGGTATTATAGCATATTATATTCATATCTGTGTGTAGGAATGAACATGTGGCCATATTTATGGATTCGCTCAGCTCTTCTAAAGTTACAGGGATTTTTCTCATGCATTATTAAAAGTCCTCCATGTTTTCTGAAGGAGGGGACCGTAAATAACCTCGTGGCCTCTCTCTCGTGGTCACTGCCCTTCCCGGGCCGCCATCTTTTAAAGGGACAGTGCGCTCAATAATGCCGTCCGTCATCGGCGAACGCTATTGGTTCCCCAGGGCCGTATTAAGACAGTGTGGTGCCCCTGGGCACTATACATCTATACCGGGGGCATGCTCCCCCAGAAGAAAATTTTGTACATTTTAAAGATAAACTCATTAATCTGGTGCACTTTGAGTCCCCCGAATCCGCTGTTAAAAATAAATAATCCACCCGCCAACCGCCCAAACATATGATATTCTCTGATTTAGATATCTGATCATTGCATTACAATTATTCAAATTATTAGCATGATAATATGGTTAAATATCACACTGATGTAGGCTGATTTAAAAATAACATTTACTTCAAATAAAAGTTCTTCTTTTGGCAAAATTACATTTCCTTAATAGCCTAAAAGTCTGTCTTACTAAACTAAAACTTTCCAATTGAAAACCTTCAAACTTCAAGCTTTTAAAACTAGCCTACTTCAAACTTTTTAGTTAGGCTTTTTCAAGAGAACTTAAAGTGTGTCTACAAACTTTTTTATCTAATTGTAAAGTGTTACCGAATTATGGTAAACATCATGTACACATGTTCCAACGCTGCCTGATTCAAGCAGATCGTGGCGGTTAATGCATGAAAATACAAATTCAGCATTAACAATCACCATGTTTATTCTAATTGATAACTTTGATAACATATCTATGACATTACGTATAAAAAAAAAGATTGAAAATAGTGCATGTTTGTGTGGGTAGTGAATATTTTCAATTTACAACAAAACTTGTTAGGCTAATTATTGAACAAGAGAAATAGGCATTCATCATTCATCAGAGTTATTCATCATTGTGCAACACAATTCGGATAATACATGACAACTTACTTACAGTGCTTGACTTTTTCGTGAAAAAGGAGTGAAGAGTTTTTTGCGTTTTTTTGCCGTTTTGAACTCTATGAAACTGATGGATTCGGCGCGGGCACGAGCATGGGCGTGTCGTAGGCTAATGCACGAGTGACTGATACCATGGAAACGTGAAAGTCACGTATATAGATAGACTAACGTTATCCTTGACGTCATCCTCCCGCATGTCTTGTGATCAATCGCAACGTGATGACTGTGAATATACACATGCAAATTTTGTGCTTTATTGTTTACAAGTTGTAAATAAAACAGAGATTATTGGAGTACGTTTTTATGGAAGCTTGTTTATGACATGGAATAAAAAAAAGGTAATTGCCACGATCTCGCAATTCTGATTATTTCTCGCAGTACTGATTTGATTTCTCACAATTCTGACGTTATTTCTCACAATTCTGACGTTATTTCTCGCAATTCTGACTTTATTTCTCGCAATTCTGACTTTATCATAATTCTGACTTTATTTCTCGCAATTCTGACTTTATCACAATTCTGACTTTATCAAAATTCTGACTTTATTTCTCGCAATACTGACTTTATCATAATTCTGACGTTATTTCTCGCAATTCTGACTTTATTTCTCACAATTCAGACTTTATTTCTCACAATTCTGACTTTATTTCTCACAATTCTGACGTTATTTCTCGCAATTCTGACTTTATTTCTCACAATTCGAACTTTATTTCTCACAATTCTGACTTTATCACAATTCTGACTTTATTTCTCGCAATTCTGACTTTATTTCTCGCAATTCTGACTTTATCATAATTCTGATGTTATTTCTCGCAATTCTGACTATCACAATTCTGACTTTATCACATTTCTGACTATTTCTCGCAATTCTGACTTTATTTCTCGCAATTCTGATGTTATTTCTCGCAATTCTGACTTTATTTCTCACAATTCTGACTTTATTTCTCGCAATTCTGACTATCACAATTCTGACTTTATTTCTCGCAATTCTGACTTTATCATAATTCTGACGTTATTTATCACAATTCTGACTTTATTTATCACAATTCTGACTTTATCATAATTCTGACGTTATTTATCACAATTCTGACTATCAATTTTCGGACTTTATTTCTCATAATTCTGACGTTATCATAATTCTGACGTTATTTCTCTCAATTCTGACTTCATTTCTCGCAAATCTGACTATCACAATTCTGACTTTATTTATCACAATTCTGACTTTATTTCTCGCAATTCTGACTTTATTTCTCACAATTCTGACTTTATTTCTCGCAATTCTGACTTTTATTTCTCGCAATTCTGACTTTTATTTCTCGCAATTCTGACTTTTATTTCTCGCAATTCTGACTTTTATTTCTCGCAATTCTGACTATCACAATTCTGACTTTATCACAATTCTGACTTTATTTATCACAATTCTGACTTTATTTCTCGCAATTCTGACTATTTCTCGCAATTCTGACTATCACAATTCTGACTTTATTTCTTGCAATTCTGACTATCACAATTCTGACTTTATTTCTCGCAATTCTGACTTTATTTCTTGCAATTCTGACTTTATCATAATTCTGACGTTATTTATCATAATTCTGACGTTATTTCTCGCAATTCTGACTTTAATTCTCGCAATTCTGACTTTATTTCTCACAATTCTGACTATCACAATTCTGACTTTATCACAATTCTGACTTTATTTCTCGCAATTCTGACTATCACAATTCTGACTTTATTTCTCGCAATTCTGACTATCACAATTCTGACTTTATCACAATTCTGACTTTATTTCTCGCAATTCTGACATTATTTCTCGCAATTCTGACTATCACAATTCTGACTTTATTTCTCGCAATTCTGACGTTATTTCTCATAATTCAGACATTATTTCTCACAATTCTGACATTATTTCTCACAATTATGACGTTATTTCTCTCAATTATGACGTTATTTCTCTCAAATCTCGCAATTCTGACTTAATTTATTACAAATTATTTGAATTGTCCAGATTGTAATATGCCACTGTTTTCAGGGTTAATTTATCATCAGAAATGAATCAGAAAAGATATTTATCTTTGAAGTTCCTTAACCATCCACATCATCGTACAACGACAGGCTTAATTTATTCCAGAGCGTCTGGATCTCAACATGCGATCCCAGATGTCTGTGAACATCTGTTGATGCAGTGTGAATAAAACACATCTTCTCTCGTATGCTTTATAAGGCCCGCAAAGCGCTTTCCGATCGGCAGAAGGATCTAGAAGTGAAAACCCAGCAGCTGGAGATCAAACTCAGCAGTAAAATGGAGGAGGACATCAAGAAAGCGCGCAGAAAATCCACACAGGCCGGTCAGTCTCTTCATCACAACACAACAAACCTCACATCACATGACACACAGCGATCACATGATCTGCTTCTGTACATGAAGCCTCTGTGATCAGTGATCAGTTCACTTACTTAAAAGAAATTAATAAACCCATTGCCTTAAAATGATTAAGTAAATAAACTTGATACTCAGTTAAAAAAAGGTAAGTTATGATAAGTTTAATTAAGTTATGTGAACTTGACAATTCCACATTACTTATTTATTTTTTAAGTTAAGTCAACTGATCAATTTTTACAGAGATGAAGAACCTTTTCTTCATAGTACAGTTTAAATGTTTATCTTTGGGAAAATTATCTTTCCACATACTATTTCTTAACCACATCAAGTGTATACTGTGAGTGTGTGTGTGTGTGTGTGTGCTGTGTGTGTGTGTGTGTGTATGTGTGTGTGTGTGGTCATGTTTATATTACATTGTGGGGACCAAGTATACAAGTATAGTAAAACCTGAGACAGGGTTCGTACAGACTCTGTCAAATGAAATTCCAGGACTTTCAAGGACTTTTCAAGCACCACTTTTTTGCATTTCAAGGACTTCAATCAGCACTTATCAAACAATATCTTTATTATTATTATATGTATTTATTTTTAATTAGGGATGCACCGATACCACTTTTTACAGAACGAGTCCGATACCAATACCGAAACCGAAACCGATCCCTGACTTTTACCTGCATTTGTAATTTTTGAATGTATTAGTAGATAAACCGAAAAAATATCAATCATATTAGTTGGCTTAATTTGTTCATCAAATATATATTTCTTTCAATTATTTTCATGCTTAATTAAGCCTGCTAAAATGCATTGTATGAGCTTCTGTTACTTTCACTCTTCATTCTATTGCTCTCTCATATTTTATCTTTCATTTAATAGCACAGCACATATTTAGACTAGAGCTGCTCCAGAAGGGTCAGTGCTGAGGACTGGGTCAGTGGTACCCATGTTTAGACACCAGTAAAATACCAATTATTTAATCCAATTTTTATACTACAACAAAAACTACCAGCCTAATTAATGTGAATTTAAAACATTATTAAAGGCAAGCAGTCAGTAACAAAATAAGAACGAATAATCATCTTATAAATAAATACAATATAACAAAGAAAGGCTACAAATGAAATAAACAGTGTTTTTAAAGTTTTTCGAGTAGATCTAACCACTAGCGGCGCCAGGATTTTGATTGTAGGTGGGCCTCCAGAAAACTGGATGGGCCCGTTAAAATAAGGCAAAAAAAAAAAAAAAAAAACGGGTTCCCCTTCATCTCTGTTTCAGCGCTTTTCTGCGGCACTGTGTACTATCTAGGCTACTACACAAAATACTATCTATAACCAAAGACACAAATTCAGATAGGCTTCTCAGAGGTTATACTCTACTCAACATGTTTTATTATGACAGGTTTCAAAAATAATGAATGAAATAATGATAGAAAAAATGTCTCTTCTGTATTAGAAAAATAAAAAAATAATAAATAAAAAAAATAGCCTACCTCCAAATTGAACCAAAATAGCTCTCACAAACTTAACAAAAAACTAACTAACAAAAGTTGTTTATATCTTTAGTTTTCTTCTTCCTCTTTATCATGTTTTTCTTTTTTAATGGCCCAATGAAAAATAATTAAAACCAGGACATTTTCATCACTTTATAAAAAACAGCCAGGACAAGACGTGAAAACAGGACATGTCCTGGGAAAACAGGACGTTTGGTCACCCTAGCTTAAAGGGTTAAATTCACTTTTTTACAGATGGACGAACGCGAAACATGCTTGATGCTAAATCTGCAATTTATGCGAAGTTCTCCAAACATCACCATGATTTTGAGGCGGAGGAGGACGAAAAGTGCCATCATCGCTGCCTGCCCATGGCCGCATGCGCTTCAGTTATTGTGTGCGAGAGAAATCTCAGGACTGGTGGAAGCATATTGTGTTTAAATATAGGCTTTAACGAGGAGCAGTGGGTCCGAAATTTTAGGACGAGCAAGCCAACCTTTGATATGTTGATATGTGTCAACGTTTGTCCACATTCACGTTTTCTCTACGACGTTTTGTCGGGCAATCCATCCCTTTGCAGATGCGCGTCGGGGTTTCTCTCGTCATTAAACCGCGGATAAGTGGTCTAAATGCATTGACACATATCTGATTTATTTCTAATTTATTTCCACATATGAATGATGTATTGGATGAACTGATAGAATGAAAATCCGTACGCCTGCAAATAGAGGTCTCTGCAGACGGTAATAGGAGTTACCCGCCTGGGTCAAACTGGGCGGGCCCGGACCTAAAATGGGTGGGCCCGGACCCACCCAGGCCCAATGGTAGCGCCGCGGTTGGATCTAACAGGTACAGAAATGTGAATAAAAGTAGGCTAATCAAATGTGAAAAAATTACTTATTCATTACTGGATAAATTAAATATAAATTAATCTTTTTGTAAAGTTGAAAAGGGTAGCCTATTTTAGTCGAGCAGTGAGTCATTTATTTGCCCATTGTTTGAATAACATTAAAACAGCAGTGGGTTTATTAGACTGCTGCCCCTTTAAGACCGAACGCACGGACCCCATTTGAACATGGCTACGTTCACTTGAGATATAACTGACTTTGTTTACTAGGATACTCGCCAAGACGGCCGTGTTTTTACATAATTTTGTGTGAATTCGTCCGTACAAGCGGCAAGACGTGAAAGACAATTTAATTCAGTATTCCCGCGCTGAGATGCTGGTTGGACGCTCTGATGTTTGCGTTCATGGAAGTTCTTGACCTGCAAACGTCTAGTAATGTAGGGAATCACTCGTTATACATAAATCACGTAACAGTTCATGTTTTACTTTACTTGCATGTACGATTTAGTTTTCATCCAAAATAACACGTGCTGAGTGAACGATCAGGAATCAAGAGCATTCAAAAGAATGCGGTCTCTTTCATCAGTTAACGTTAATAATAAGCTACATGCCTCGTTTTAACGTTAGGCCTATCAGTTGTTGGTATCGGATCATTTTTACGAGTACATG
>JAULUF010000014.1:942500-957500 GCA_031834385.1 Semotilus atromaculatus
CCTGAGGATTATTTCAATTTTGGTGTGAAAGTTACCAAAATGACAAAAATAGCACTTTTTTTGTTATAAAACACCCAGGTGAGAAAAGTAACGCAAGAGTAACGTAACGCATTACTTTTATCAACAAAACAAAAAACCTAAGTAATGCAATTTGTTACTTTTTAAGGGAGTAATGCAATAATGTAATGCATTACCTTTCAAAGTAACTTTCCCAAACAAGTCAAGTCTCCTTCATTTATACAGCGCTTTAACAATGTAGAGTTTCACAGCAGCTTTACAGTGATAACAGGAGATTACAGTAACAGAGATTGTTTGGCTTTACAGCAGATCTAGAATAAAATTATTGTCCAGATAAAGGTAGTTTTGACTGATTCACTTCTGTAATATTGATTGTTAATTTGAGTGATTGACGTGTATAACGCCTGCCGTTTCCCATCAGACTGTGGAGCCGGTGGATAAACTCCTGCGGAGCGTGGATCCGGCCCGAGACCGAGAACTGTGGGTGAAAGAACACCGAACAGGAGAACTGAGGCCGACAGACATGGAGATCTGATGATGGAGAGAGAGAGATCTTCTCCTACACGTGTGCGGAGAACAAGTGTAAATATCTTCAGGACTTCACTCAGGAGAACCGCTGTCAGGATCTACTGATGCCTTCAGAACATTAGCATTGAACATTGACTGATCTGATGGAATATTACTAATATATAAACGCTGCTACTGATTTACTCCTGTGACTAATCCAAGCCATCGTGAACTGCAGCTCGTTCAACTCGCAGAACGCCATGATATATTCACAACAGTGGAAATGGAGATTTGATGAGAATTTGAGGAATTATAAAGAAGTGGGATTCACAGACCGGATGTGGAAGTGTGTGTTACACTTTGATGAACTGATACTTTTGTCTTTGTAATAATAACTTGTATGAATCATTCACAGTAAGACCAGAAACATGGATTAACAAGTAAAGTGTACTTATAGATGCTCGTTTTCACCACGGAATAAAACATAAAATAGGATATTGCAATGTTTTATATCACAATTCTGACTTTTTTTATTGCGATTCCACCGTAAAAAAAATCTGAATTGTAAAAAAAAAAAGTGAAAAAAAACCTAAAAGTTAGAATTATGAGTTTATATCTTGCAATTCAGACTTTTTTTACTCTGAATTGTGAGTTATAAACTCGGAATTGCACCGAAAAAGAAATTCGCCGAGAAATAAAGTCAGAATTATGAAAAATAAGGTCAGAATTTAGAGAAATGAAATCAGAATGTCGAGAAATAAAGTCAGTATGTCGAGGAATAGTAAAATTGCAAGAATTGCAAAATAAAGTCATAATATCGAGAAATAAAGTCAGAATTATGAAAAATAAAGTCAGAATATTGAGAATTACGAGAAATAAAGTCAGAATTATGAAAAATAAGGTCAGAATTTAGAGAAATGAAATCAGAATGTCAAGAAATAGTCAGAATCGTAAGAAATAAAGTCAGAATATTGAGAAATAAAGTCAAACTTGCGTCAGAATGTCGAGAAATAAAGTCAGAATTACGAGAAATAAAGTCAGAATTACAAGAAATAAAGTCAGAATTGAGTGAAATGACATCAGAATGTGGAGAAATAAATCCTCATCATATCTATATCTGTAGTTATGATTAATATCAGCTTCCGTAACCATCTCCGGTTCATCAATCTCACTCTCAATGAACACACACACACAATCACACACGAGGACTTTTATTTTCTGTTCGTTCGTTCAGATTTACAGAAGTCTCAAACAGTCATCATTAATAAATCATTAATATTGTTTCCCCCAAACCATGCGTATATAATCAGAGAGACAGATAATATATGGAAATAATTCTGCACAATGCTTATTTTTATACCAAATCTATTAACAACTTTTCTAAGTGATGTTTAAGAGGTTTAAACTGGATTTAATAATGCATCTCCATTACTGAAGTTCTATTAAACAAGCATGTAAATGAAGAAGAACTGCTGAATATCATGTTTTCTGTAATATAAATGACGTTAAATGTAATGTTTTACTAAATAGGATTTATAGTTTGCTGTATTTATGTAGCTGTCATCAGTTGGTATCTCAATAAGTACTAAACTAATGCAAATGACGCTATTGAGCAAGAAAATAATAAAGTATATATACTGTATATCCATTCAATACATTTCTCATTTTTTGTCAGGATTTTGATTTTTATAAAAGCTTGTTTCTGCCATGGAATAAAAAAATAAAACATTTTCTTATTGCAACTTTTGGTAACACACTTTATTTTACTGTTTATGTACTTACTGTAGTTATAACAGTAAATTATGCAGAATTACATGCAACTAACTCTAATCCTATAGTAAGTACATGTTGTGAATTTATATTACTGTAAAATTACACTGTAATTAGGAAGTGTAACAAAGTTTTTAGAAAAAAGACATTTTCTTTAAAAGTGTGAGATAAAAACTTGATATTCCAAGAGCAATTCAGTCACACTTGTAATGTTTCTATTCAGTGGGAAACAACTGAACGATAACTGTAACGATAGAAGGGAACAACTGAACGATAATTGTAACGATAGAAGGGAACAACTGAACGATAATTGTAACGATAGAAGGGAACAACTGAACGATAACTGTAACGATAGAAGGGAACAACTGAACGATAACTGTAACGATAGAAGGGAACAACTGAACGATAACTATAACGATAGAAGGGAACAACTGAACGATAACTGTAACGATAGAAGGGAACAACTGAACGATAACTGTAACGATAGAAGGGAACAACTGAACGATAACTGTAACGATAGAAGGGATCAACTGAACGATAGCTATAACGATAGAAGGGAACAACTGAACGATAACTATAACGATAGAAGGGAACAACTGAACGATAACTATAACGATAGAACGATAACTATAACGATAGAAGGGAACAACTGAACGATAGATATAACGATAGAAGGGAACAACTGAACGATAGCTATAACGATAGAAGGGAACAACTGAACGATAACTATAACGATAGAAGGAACAACTGAACGATAGCTATAACGATAGAAGGGAACAACTGAACGATAACTATAACGATAGAAGGGAACAACTGAACGATAACTATAACGATAGAACGATAACTATAACGATAGAAGGGAACAACTGAACGATAGATATAACGATAGAAGGGAACAACTGAACGATAGCTATAACGATAGAAGGGAACAACTGAACGATAACTATAACGATAGAAGGAACAACTAAACGATAACTATAACGATAGAAGGGAACAACTGAACGATAACTATAACGATAGAACGATAACTATAACGATTGAAGGGAACAACTGAACGATAGCTATAACGATAGAAGGGAAAAACTGAACGATAGCTATAACGATAGAAGGAACAACTGAACGATAGCTATAACGATAGAAGGGAACAACTGAACGATAGCTATAACGATAGAAGGGAACAACTGAACGATAACTATAACGATAGAAGGGAACAACTGAACGATAACTATAACGATAGAACGATAACTATAACGATAGAAGGGAACAACTGAACGATAGCTATAACGATAGAAGGGAACAACTGAACGATAACTATAACGATAGAACGATAACTATAACGATAGAAGGGAACAACTGAACGATAGCTATAACGA
The DNA here is from genome assembly GCA_031834385.1 of Semotilus atromaculatus. Lineage (NCBI taxonomy): Eukaryota > Metazoa > Chordata > Actinopteri > Cypriniformes > Leuciscidae > Semotilus > Semotilus atromaculatus. The sequence continues at coordinate 946,169 of JAULUF010000014.1, forward strand.
TAGAAGGGAAAAACTGAACGATAGCTATAACGATAGAAGGAACAACTGAACGATAGCTATAACGATAGAAGGGAACAACTGAACGATAGCTATAACGATAGAAGGGAACAACTGAACGATAACTATAACGATAGAACGATAACTATAACGATAGAAGGGAACAACTGAACGATAGCTATAACGATAGAAGGAACAACTGAACGATAACTATAACGATAGAAGGGAACAACTGAACGATAACTATAACGATAGAACGATAACTATAACGATAGAAGGGAACAACTGAACGATAGCTATAACGATAGAAGGAACAACTGAACGATAGCTATAACGATAGAAGGGAACAACTGAACGATAGCTATAACGATAGAAGGGAACAACTGAACGATAACTATAACGATAGAACGATAACTATAACGATAGAAGGGAACAACTGAACGATAGCTATAACGATAGAAGGAACAACTGAACGATAACTATAACGATAGAAGGGAACAACTGAACGATAACTATAACGATAGAACGATAACTATAACGATAGAAGGGAACAACTGAACGATAGCTATAACGATAGAAGGAACAACTGAACGATAACTATAACGATAGAAGGGAACAACTGAACGATAACTATAACGATAGAACGATAACTATAACGATAGAAGGGAACAACTGAACGATAACTATAACGATAGAACGATAACTATAACGATAGAAGGGAACAACTGAACGATAACTATAACGATAGAAGGGAACAACTGAACGATAACTGTAACGATAGAAGGAACAACTGAACGATAACTGTAACGATAGAAGGGAACAACTGAACGATAACTATAACGATAGAAGGGAACAACTGAACGATAACTGTAACGATAGAAGGGAACAACTGAACGATAACTGTAACGATAGAAGGGAACAACTGAACGATAACTATAACGATAGAAGGGAACAACTGAACGATAACTATAACGATAGAAGGGAACAACTGAACGATAACTATAACGATAGAAGGGAACAACTGAACGATAACTGTAACGATAGAAGGGAACAACTGAACGATAACTATAACGATAGAAGGGAACAACTGAACGATAACTATAACGATAGAAGGGAACAACTGAACGATAACTATAACGATAGAAGGAACAACTGAACGATAACTATAACGATAGAAGGGAACAACTGAACGATAACTATAACGATAGAAGGGAACAACTGAACGATAACTATAACGATAGAAGGAACAACTGAACGATAACTGTAACGATAGAAGGGAACAACTGAACGATAACTATAACGATAGAAGGAACAACTGAACGATAACTATAACGATAGAAGGGAACAACTGAACGATAACTGTAACGATAGAAGGAACAACTGAACGATAACTATAACGATAGAAGGGAACAACTGAACGATAACTGTAACGATAGAAGGGAACAACTGAACGATAACTATAACGATAGAAGGAACAACTGAACGATAACTATAACGATAGAAGGAACAACTGAACTGATTAAAACTGATGTTTTTCAGTGTGTAAAACTGAAGCGGTTTAAATGGATATTAATGTGTTTTTGCACAGAATCAACGGAAACACTCGATCCGTACACGTAATCAAGAATATTACAGCAACATTACTAATAGTTTCTTGATATCAAATGTAATATTGAACAGATACTTGTGATAAAAAGATTTATATGTTTAGAAAAACTGGTAACACTTTACAATAAAGTTCATTAGTTAACATAAGTTATTAACTAACATGAACTAACATATTTACAGTATTTATTAATCTTTGTTAATGTTAGTTCATCAAAGTACAGCTGTTCATTGTTTGTTCATGTTAGTTCACAGTGCAGTAACTAATGTTAACAAGATTGTAATAATGTATTAGTAAATGTTGAAATTAACATTAGCAAAGATTAATAAATGCTGTAGAAGTATTGTTCATTATTAATTCATGTTATCTAATGTTAACTAATGAACCATATTGTAAAGTGTCATCGAAACACAAGCTGGACTGAAGACTGTCGGATCTAATCGATCATCAGTTTCTTGATCGAGTTCAAGTACGTGGGAATGAGAGATGTGAGGGACTCGTCGTCATCCGTGACCTTCTGACCTCTGCCCTCTGACCCCACTGACCCGGGTGACCTCACCAGCGCTGGATAGGGTGTGCTGTAACCCTGAGAGACGAGAGTAGAGCGTTACACATACACACACACACACACACACACACTCACACACACACACACACACTCACATACTCACACACACACTCACACACTCACTCACACACACACACACACACACACACACACACACACACACACACTCACTCTCTCACACACACACACACACACACACACACACACACATGTCTGGTTCGCTATCTTTGTGGGGACTCTCCATAGGCGTAATGGTTTTTATACTGTACAAACTATATATTCTGTCCCCTTACACACACACACACACACACACACACACTGCCCCTGTCCCTAAACCTACCCATCACAGGAGACATTCTGCATTTTTACATTTTCAAAAAACATTACTTAGTGTGATTTATACGCTGTTCTCCTCATGGGGACCGCTGACTGGTCCCCACAATGTAGGTGATTTCAGGTTTTACTATACTTGTGGGGACATTTGGTCCCCACAATGTAATATAAACACGAGCACACACATACACACACACACACACACACACACACACTCACTCACTCACACACACACACACACACACACACACATACTCACTCACTCACACACACACACACACACACACACACTCACTCTCACACACACTCAGTCATTCACACTCTCTCACACACACACACACACACACACACACACACACACACACACACACACACTCACTCACTCACACACTCACTCACACACACTCACTCTCACACACACAGACACACACACACTCAGTCATTCACACACTCTCTCTCACACACACACACACACACACACACACACACACACACACACTCAGTCATTCACACACTCACACACACTTTCACACACACACACACACTCACTCACACATGCACACACACACACACACACACACACACACTCACTCACACACACACACACATACACACACACTCACACACACACACACACACTCACGGATGAGTAGCCCTTCCCGAAGCTCCCGCTCCTCTTGCTCCTGATCTTGGTGAGTGCAGACTCAGCGATGTCGGCTCGCTCTTCTGCGTCGTCGAGCTCGTGAACCGTCTTCCTGTATTTCACCAGGTGAACGTTCGCCTGCTCCTCCTATTCCGGGACACACACTTCAGATTAAACTTCAGTTTGATCATGTTAGTGCCGGTTTATGCAGGTTTTGTGATAGTTAGTGCTGGTTAGTTCTGGTTAGTGCTGGTTTATGCTGGTTAGTGCTGTTTATGCTGGTTTATGCCGATCACTGCTGGTTAGTTCTGGTTAGTGCTGGTTTATGCTGGTTAGTGCTGTTTATGCCGGTTTATGCCGATTACTGCTGGTTAGTTCTGGTTAGTGCTGGTTTATGCTGATTACTGCTGGTTAGTGCTGGTTTTTGCAGATTGCTGCTGGTTAGTTCTGGTTAGTGCTGGTTTATGCTGGTTAGTGCTGGTTTATGCCGATTAGTGCTGGTTAGTTCTGGTTAGTGCTGGTTTATGCCGATTACTGCTGGTTAGTTCTGGTTAGTGCTGGTTTATGCCAATTAGTGCTGGTTAGGTCTGGTTAGTGCCGGTTTATGCTGGTTAGTGCTGTTTATGCTGTTTTATGTTGGTTAATGCTGGTTAGTGTCGGTTTATGCTGGTTAGTGCTGGTTTATACCAGTTAGTGCTGGTTTATGCCGATTAGTGCTGGTTAGTTCTGGTTAGTGCTGGTTTATGCCGGTTAGTGCCAGTTTATGCCGGTTAGTGCTGGTTTATGCCGATTAGTGCTGGTTAGTGCCGGTTTATGCTGGCTAGTGCCGGTTTATGCTGGTTAGTGCTGTTTATGACGATTAATGCTGGTTTATGTTGGTTAGTGCCAGTTTATGATGGTTAATGGTGGTTTATGCTGGTTAGTGTTGTTTATACTGGTAAGTAGTGCTGCTCCTTCTGGCTTTGCAGGAAGTTTGTGGGTCCATCAGCTTGAGTAGAACGAGCCGCCAGTGAAGCATTTGTGTCTACACCAGCACTAACTTTGCACTTATCAGCAAAAAACAGCATAAACCAGCACTGACCAGCATAAAGCACAGGTAACAGTCAGAGTCCTACCGCCTCCTCCACTTGTCTCTTGTAGGCCCTCATCTTCATCTGCAGTCTCTCCACCAGCTCCTGCATCCTCTGCTGGTTCTTCTGGTCCTCCTCGGTCTGGAAGAGCAGCTCCTTCAGCCGTCGCTCGTTCTTGCGCAGGTTCTTGAGCGTCTCGGCATGTTTCTTCTGCTCGGTGTCTAGCTCCAGCTCCAGCTCCTTCACCTGCACGTGTGATTCAACGCACAGCACACACACAGAGAGAATACTGACACATTACTCATAAACATGCTATTGCTCAGAGCTCATTTATGATTATTAAGAATACATTAACTACTGCTCAACTTGAAATGCTGAAAGAAATTGAAGCCCATTTTCAAAAAAAAAATCTTCTAAAATCATCTAAATTATGAGTGAAAAGTCATTATTAACTAAATTAAACTTTGCCATAACCATGCTTTGTTCCAAACTTTGTTCCACCTCGCTGGCCCACTGCGGGCACGCCTGTAGTCCCTCTGGTCCCGCTGGATCGGTCACTGGGAGCCTGGCTAGCACTTCCCAGCCCCTCTCGCTGGCTCATTCAGACTGTCATGCTCGGCTATGCGATTCAGTTCGCTGGGCATCTCCCCAAGTTTAGGGGCATAAATTTTACATCTGTGAGAATGTCAGATGCTCATGTCTTGCGTGAGGAGATCGCAGTCCTACTGGCGAAGGACACGATAGAGCCAGTCCCACCAGCTGATATGAGGTTGGGGTTATCCAGCCCATACTTCATTGTACCCAAGAAAGGCAGTGGGTTACAGCCAATCTTGGACCTGCGAGTCCTTAATCGGAACCTTCACAGGCTACCGTTCAAGATGTTAACGCAGAAACGCATTTTTCAGTGCATCCGTCCCCAAGATTAGATTGCAGCAATCGACCTGAACTACGCGTACTTTCATGTCTTGATTCTCCCTCGACACAGGCCGTTTCTGTGCTTTGCGTTCAAGGTTACTCGTATTAGTACAAGGTCATGCCCTTCGGCCTGTCCCTGTCTCCCCGTGTCTTCACAAAAGTCACGGAGATGGCCCTTGTTCCCCTCAGAAAACACGGCGTTCGCATTCTCAACTATCACGACAACTGGCTTATTCTAGCACAGTCTCGGGATCAGTTGTGCAAACACAGGGACATGGTGCTCAGTCACCTCAGCCGGTTGGGTCTTTGGGTCAACTAGGAAAAGAGCAATTTCGCCCCCGTGCAGAGGATCTCTTTTCTCGGTATGTAGACTCAGTCACACAGTCGGCACACCTCACAGAAGAGCGTGTCCAGTCAGTGTTGAATTGCCTGAATTCGTTCGAAGGCAGGACAGCGGTCCTGTTATTTTAGAAGCTCCTGGGGCATTTGGCAGCGGCAGTAAAGCCGCTCGGCTTGTTTCACATGAGGCCGCTTCAGCACTGGCTTAATGGCCGAGTCCTGAGATGGGTGTGGCAACGCGACACTCACCAGGTGGCTATCACGTCAAATCTTCAGCCCGTGGTCAGACCCCTCGTTTTTCCGGGCCGGAGTGCCTCTAGAACAGGTGTCCAGGCCCGCTGTGGTCTCCACGGATGCCTACACCATGGGTTGGGGTGCTACGTACAACGGGCACGCAGTTTCAGGGATATGGACGGGTCCGCAACTGCATTGGCACATCAACTGCCTCGAGTTGTTGGCAGTACGTCTTACTCTGGGCTACCTAATAAAGCCACTACAGGGCAAAGACGTACTGGTTCGTCCTGACAATATTGCGACCATTGAGTACATCAACCGGCAAGGTGGTCTACGCCACTGTCGCATGTCGCAACTCACCCGCCGAGTCAGAAACATCTGAGGTTTTGTGGTGGTCATATTCCGGGGGTGCTCAATCATGCAGCTGATGAGCTGTCACAACTGTCTCCACTCCCGGGAGAATGGAGACTCTGTCCCGGTTGGTCCAGCTGATATGGCGTCGTTTCGGAGCCGCACAGGTAGATCCGTTAAGTCTCCTTCAGGGACCTTTTATGTCAATTTTGACCTAATCTCATGAATCTGATTTAGTATGTCCTAATCATGATTTTTCATCATATTAATGATCTTTTATGTCAGTTTTGAGCTCGTCTCATGATTTTGATTTATCTTTACCCGTGCCTCCATCTTCTGCAGGATCTTCTTGCCTCCCTTCATGGCCGATTGCTCCTGCTCCTCCATCCGGCTGCCGGCGTCTCTGATCTGCATCTCCAAGCTCTTCCTGACGCGCTCCAGGTGTGTGACGTGTTCCTGCTCCACCCGCAGCTCTTCCGTCACACGCACCACCTGCGGGACAGCACAGCGTCAGCTACAGCATATGTGTGTGTGTGTGTGTGTGTGTGTGTGTGTGTTTGAGCGTGCGTGTACCTCACAGGCTGATTTCTTGGCCTTGTCGTTGGCTGATCTCAGCTCAGTCTGCAGCTCCTCGTGCTCCTGCATCAGCTGCTGAAGATCCACCTCCAGCTTCCTCCTGCCACTCGACACACACTGCAGCTGAGAGCAAACACACACACAGCTCTGTCACTTACAGAAGAAGCTAAAGTAGTTACAGTTATGATAAACTGTGAGTACAGCAGTGTTGAGGATCAGGACCATAGACTGTATAAAAATATGGATGTAGTGTGCATGACGTCACCCATTGTGTTTCAGAAGAACATTTTTGAAGCCCAAAGTGGGCGGAGCCGGCCGTCGCCATCTTGGCAGCGCGTCACTCCCGGATAAACGAAAATGGGCATATAGGCGGATTAGTTGAGGTGACGTGACGCTAACAGACAGTAGACAAACGGCTAGTAGTGACATCAGCGACAATCTACATGTCACACAAGTGACCACCCCCCTAATTATGCAGAAATTTAAGGCTTAAATTAATTTAAAAGGATGACTTAAAAACAAATCCACCCCCTCACAGTTTTCATGAAGGGAAAAATTAGCTATATAGACCAAAACACATATAGGTATTTTTGTACCAGGTTGTAAACACATTTTGTTTCTGCTGTAAAGTTGGGCATTTTAACATGGGGGTCTATGGGATTGACTCTCGATTGCAGCCTGTCTCTAGTGGCCAGTCGATGAATAGCAAGTTTAAGTCCCTTCAGTGTTGGATTGAAGAGAGAGACCGGAAGGTTTCTGCTTAGTCAGTACCTGTGTTTCCAGCTGGCTGTGTCTCTCGTCCATCTCGTGCAGCTCTGTCTCCAGACTCCTGCGGATTCTCTCGGACGCCTCCAGCGCGGTTCGACTCTCCTCTCCCTCAGTGACCAGCAGGAGGCAGCGGCGCTCCATCAGTGTGTGCTCCTCCTTCAGCTGCTCCTGCACATGAGCCTCCTGCTCCAGCTGAGCCTGCTGATCCTGCAGAACACACACACACACACACAAACACACACACATCCTCTTGTCACCTGTGAATGTATATACACTCACCTAAAGGATTATTAGGAACACCATACTAAAACTGTGTTTGACCCCCTTTCACCTTCAGAACTGCCTTAATTCTATGTGGCATTGATTCAACAAGGAGCTGAAAGCATTCTTTAGAAATGTTGGCCCATATTGATAGGATAGCATCTTGCAGTTGATGTAGATTTGTGGGATGCACATCCAGGGCACGAAGCTCCCGTTCCACCACATCCCAAAGATGCTCTATTGGGTTGAGATCTGGTGACTGTGGGGGCCATTTTAGTACAATGAACTCATTGTCATGTTCAAGAAACCAATTTGAAATGATTCGAGCTTTGTGACATGGTGCATTATCCTGCTGGAAGTAGCCATCAGAGGATGGGTACATGGTGGCCATAAAGGGATGGACATGGTCAGAAACAATGCTCAGGTAGGCCGTGGCATTTAAACGATGCCCAATTGGCACTAAGGGGCTTAAAGTGGATGGAATGCTTTTATCAAACACTGGATGAAACTCTTTGCCGAATCCCCAAGAGTGATAAGATCCTCTTGCTTGGGGATTTCAACGCTAGGGTGGGACAGAACTACAGGATATGGAGTGGAGTACAAGGTAGGCATGAGGTTACTTACTCTTTGCTCAGCATAACCTTACCATAACCAACACCATCTTCCTCGCGGAAGGCAAAATATAAGACCTCATGGATGCACCCTTGCTCTAAATATTGGCACATAATTGACTTCAACATTGTGAGGTGTAGTAACATCAAGGATGTTCTCATCATTCCCGTGACACGCTAATCATTCGTCAGTAGCGTCTTGCTTCTCCATGTTCACAACAAGTTTTTCCTTTCAATAAAAGTCTTCTCTACGGACTGACTCACTTATGAAGATAATCTTTGCCGCCATCTAACGGCGAAATGTGTGTAACTTCTGTTCACGGTCAGGGACTATTTTTTCCAGCGGAATGAGGCTTTTAGTGATTTTACTTCATGAAAGTTGCACTAATACATATTTTTAGGCTTTAATATTTGTATTGTGTGGTAACCGTTTTATAAAAGCAATAACGTACTCGAGGTCAGTGCTGTATCGTGAATAATCGTGACTCCACGAACAACGCCCTTCAGCCGTGACTTATTCACCATACAGCACAGCTTCTCGTTCCTTATTGCTTGCGTATTGTATATTACCTACTTGTATTACTATTACTATAATTTTCTATAATTTGTATTTTTCTTTTCTATCATTATCTCAATTTTTCCTTTTGATTGATGTGTATTATCTTTGATTTTGGTCTTAATTTAAAAAAAGAAACAAGTGTCTATACTTTGTAATACTCTATTTTGTTGTAATAACATTTGGTTTAATAAAAAAAGTTTGACCATAACTCTCACAGGAGGATGATGATGAGGTCACAGCATTAGAGTGAGGAAGAGACCTTGATCTGCTGCTGCATCTTCTTCACGCTCTTCATCATCTCAGCGCTGCTCTTCTTCATCTGCTCCACCTGCAGCTCCAGCTCGCTCTGATCGGCCTCCATCTTCTTCTTCAGCCGCGCCGACTCCACCCGCACCTTCAGCTCCCCCTCCAGACTGGCCTGAACCGACTCCAGCGCCCTCTGGTGGCTCTTCCTGCGCACACGCACGCACGCACGCACACACACGCACACACACACACACACACACTTATTGACCTAAGAAATAACCGACCAGGCTGAGAGACCGGCTTAAACCAGCAAAGCATCTCAGGCTGGTTTAAGATGTGAAAATAGTGTTCTGGTCTTCTTTAGCGATTTTAGGTTTTCAGAAATTTGAACATTAAAATGTGGATTTCCTGTGAAGCTGCTTTGAAACACACACTTATTATGAAAAGCACCATAGAAATAAACTTGAACTGAGAACTAACCAGCTTAGACCAGCAAACCATCTCATAATCCTGGAGAATTATAAGTGAAATTAAAAATAGACACTAGGGCTGTTATTTTAGTTTTATTATAGAACATTTTGAATTAGTTTTTCTTTTTCTTTTTTGTTTTTGTTTTGTTTTTTATGTTAATTGTAGCAAAATTTTTAGTAGTTTCATCATGAGCTTTTTAAATATTGCTATTTAGGTTTAATTTATTTCAGTTTCAGTTTTTATTTTTTTCCAGTTAATAATTTTAGTCGTTAAGTTTATTGCCATGGCAACATTTCTAATTTTCGTTTTGTTTAGGTTTTTCACCTAATACTTACGTTTTATCTTAATTTCAATGAAAATAATTTATTTCAAGTAGTTTTAGTTAATGAAAATAACCCTGGTAACAGTACCAGATTTTCCCTACTCAATTATTGTGGGAAACGGACAATATTTAAATGCAATATCTATATCTATATATATATATATATAACATAAATAAATAATACAATCAGTCATAATTAAGCCTGTTTATTTTGTATTTTTTCTTCAGTATCCTGATATGAAAAATTGACAAATAAATACATAAGATTCATATTTAGCTGTTTGTTTTGTGTTTTGTCCTGTCTGCCAGTGAATGACACTCAGGATGTGGACAGACTGAAGCTGTATCAGCAGAGATGATGAACATACTCACTGTAGTGATTATTCCATGTCAGAGAAAGGCAGGAAATAAAGGATGAGGTGGAGAAAACAGAAGGATTAAAGGACTGACTGATTAGAGGCAGAAGAGGTTATTTCAGTGATGAAGAAGATGATGATGATGATACCTGGTGGCCTCGGCCTCCTCCTCCTTCTCCTGAAGTCTTCGCTCCATGTCTGCTTTAATCTGAGACACTTCCAGCTGCAAACGCAGAACCTTCGTCTCCTCGGCCTGCAGAAACACACACACACACACACACACACAATGTTGGTGCAACTACATTATGAGTGTGTGTGTGTGTGTGTGTGCGTGCGTTCGAGCGTGTGTGGAGACCTCGAGCGCCCCCTCCGACTCCTCGAGCGACGCCTGCAGTTCTTCTTTCTCCATCTCGATCTTCTTCTTCATTTTCTGCAGCTCATGCACGCTCTTCCCTCCATCCGAGAGCTGGTCCGTGAGATCCACCATCTCCTCTGAGACACACAACATCAGGCATGACATCACTGACATCAGACACGACATCACTGACATCAGACACGACATCACTGACATCAGACACGAGATCACTGACATCAGACACGAGATCACTGACATCAGACACGAGATCACTGACATCAGACACAACATCACTGACATCACTGACATCAGACACGACATCACTGACATCAGACATGACATCACTGACATCAGACACGACATCACTGACATCAGACACGACATCACTGACATCAGACACAACATCATTGACATCAGACACGACATCACTGACATCAGACACGACATCACTGACATCACTGACATCAGACACGACATCACTGACATCAGACATGACATCACTGACATCAGACACGACATCACTGACATCAGACACGACATCACTGACATCAGACACGACATCACTGACATCACTGACATCAGACACGAGATCACTGACATCAGACACGAGATCACTGACATCAGACACGACATCACTGACATCACTGACATCAGACACGACATCACTGACATCAGACACGAGATCACTGACATCAGACACGACATCACTGACATCACTGACATCAGACACGACATCACTGACATCACTGAC
>JAULUF010000014.1:962500-995000 GCA_031834385.1 Semotilus atromaculatus
GGATGGAGGGGTGGAGGGATGGATGGATGGAGGGATGGGTGGATGGAGGGATGAAGGGATGGGTGGGTGGATGGAGGGATAGATGGATGGGTGGATGGAGGGATGGGTGGATGGATGGAGGGATGGGTGGATGGAGGGATGGATGGAGGGATAGATGGATGGAGGGATGGGTGGATGGATGGAGGGATGGATGGATGGGTGGATGGAGGGATGGGTGGGTGGATGGAGGGATAGATGGATGGAGGGATGGGTGGATGGGGGGTGGGTGGGTGGATGGAGGGATAGATGGATGGAGGGATGGGTGGATGGATGGAGGGATAGATGGATGGAGGGATGGGTGGATGGGGGGTGGGTGGGTGGATGGAGGGATAGATGGATGGAGGGATGGGTGGATGGGGGGTGGGTGGATGGATGGATGGATGGATGGAGGGATGGGTGGGTGGATGGATAGATGGATGGAGGGATGGGTGGATGGAGGGATGGGTGGATGGATGGAGGGATAGATGGATGGAGGGATGGGTGGATGGGTGGATGGAGGGATGGGTGGATGGATGGAGGGATAGATGGATGGAGGGATGGGTGGATGGATGGAGGGATAGATGGATGGAGGGATGGGTGGATGGATGGAGGGATGGGTGGATGGAGGGATGGGTGGGTGGATGGAGGGATAGATGGATGGAGGGATGGGTGGATGGGGGTGGGTGGGTGGATGGAGGGATGGGTGGTTGGATGGAGGGATAGATGGATGGAGGGATGGGTGGATGGAGGGATGGGTGGATGTATGGAGGGATGGATGGATGGATGAATGGATGGAGGGATGGGTGGGTGGATGGAGGGATGGGTGGATGGATGGAGGGATAGATGGATGGAGGGATTGGTGGATGGAGGGATGGGTGGGTGGATGGAGGGATAGATGGATGGAGGGATGGGTGGATGGAGGGATGGGTGGATGGAGGGATGGGTGGATGGATGGAGGGACGGAGGTTCACTTTGATGAACACTCAATTTTTAAAAATGAAAAGAAAATGCATTTCGGTTCAAAAGGAGAATAGAACAGTAAATGTTATTTACAGCAGTGCCCAAGTAATAGTGGAGGGCTTTTGTAAAGCCAGCCCTGCTGTATCTGCAGTGACTGTGAGAGACGTGTGTGGGACAGTGTTGACCGAGGGCTCTGACCTTCTCCAGGTCCACGCTCAGCTCCTCCAGCTCTCCCTGCAGACGCTGCTTACTCTTCTCCAGGCTGGAGCTCTTGGTGTGCGAGGCTTCCAGCGCCTCCTCGGCCTCCTGCAGCCGCACACACAGCTTCTTCCTGAAACACACACACACAGCTTCTTCCTGAAACACACACACAGCTTCTTCCTGAAACACACACACACAGCTTCTTCCTGAAACAGACACACACAGCTTCTTCCTGAAACAGACACACACAGCTTCTTCCTGAAACACACACACACAGCTTCTTCCTGAAACACACACAGCTTCTTCCTGAAACACACACACACACACACAGCATCTTCCTGAAACACACACACACACAGCTTCTTCCTGAAACACACACACACAGCTTCTTCCTGAAACACACACACACAGCTTCTTCCTGAAACACACACACACAGCTTCTTCCTGAAACACACACACACAGCTTCTTCCTGAAACACACACACACAGCTTCTTCCTGAAACACACACACACACAGCTTCTTCCTGAAACACACACACACACACACACAGCTTCTTCCTGAAACACACACACACAGCTTCTTCCTGAAACACACACACACACAGCTTCTTCCTGAAACACACACACACACACACACACACACACACACACACACACAGCTTCTTCCTGAAACACACACACACACAGCTTCTTCCTGAACACACGCACACAGCTTCTTCCTGAAACACACACACTCAGCTTCTTCCTGAAACACACACACACAGCTTCTTCCTGAAACACACACACACACAGCTTCTTCCTGAAACACACACACACACAGCTTCTTCCTGAAACACACACACACAGCTTCTTTCTGAAACACACACACACACAGCTTCTTCCTGAAACACACACACACACACAGCTTCTTCCTGAAACACACACACACACACACAGCTTCTTCCTGAAACACACACACACACAGCTTCTTCCTGAAACACACACACACACACAGCATCTTCCTGAAACACACACACACACAGCATCTTCCTGAAACACACACACAGCTTCTTCCTGAAACACACACACACAGCTTCTTCCTGAAACACACACACACACAGCATCTTCCTGAAACACACACACACAGCTTCTTCCTGAAACACACACACACACAGCTTCTTCCTGAAACACACACACACACACAGCTTCTTCCTGAAACACACACACACACAGCTTCTTCCTGAAACACACACACACACAGCATCTTCCTAACACACACACAGTTTCTTCCTGAAACACACACACACAGCTTCTTCCTGAAACACACACACACACACAGCTTCTTCCTGAAACACACACACAGCTTCTTCCTGAAACACACACACACAGCTTCTTCCTGAAACACACACACACACAGCATCTTCCTAACACACACACACAGTTTCTTCCTGAAACACACACACACAGCTTCTTCCTGAAACACACACACACACACAGCTTCTTCCTGAAACACACACACAGCTTCTTCCTGAAACACACACACACAGCTTCTTCCTGAAACACACACACACAGCATCTTCCTGAAACAGACACACACAGCTTCTTCCTGAAACACACACACACAGCTTCTTCCTGAAACACACACAGCTTCTTCCTGAAACACACACACACACACACAGCATCTTCCTGAAACACACACACACACAGCTTCTTCCTGAAACACACACACACAGCTTCTTCCTGAAACACACACACACAGCTTCTTCCTGAAACACACACACACACAGCATCTTCCTAACACACACACACAGCTTCTTCCTGAAACACACACACACAGCTTCTTCCTGAAACACACACACACAGCTTCTTCCTGAAACACACACACACAGCTTCTTCCTGAAACACACACACACACAGCTTCTTCCTGAAACACACACACACACACACACACACACAGCTTCTTCCTGAAACACACACACACAGCTTCTTCCTGAAACACACACACACAGCTTCTTCCTGAAACACACACACACACACAGCTTCTTCCTGAAACACACACACACACAGCTTCTTCCTGAACACACACACACAGCTTCTTCCTGAAACACACACACACAGCTTCTTCCTGAAACACACACACACAGCTTCTTCCTGAAACACACACACACACAGCTTCTTCCTGAAACACACACACACAGCTTCTTCCTGAAACACACACACACAGCTTCTTCCTGAAACACACACACACAGCTTCTTCCTGAAACACACACACACAGCTTCTTTCTGAAACACACACACACACAGCTTCTTCCTGAAACACACACACACACACAGCTTCTTCCTGAAACACACACACACACAGCTTCTTCCTGAAACACACACACACACAGCATCTTCCTGAAACACACACACACACAGCATCTTCCTGAAACACACACACAGCTTCTTCCTGAAACACACACACACAGCTTCTTCCTGAAACACACACACACACAGCATCTTCCTGAAACACACACACACAGCTTCTTCCTGAAACACACACACACACAGCTTCTTCCTGAAACACACACACACACACAGCTTCTTCCTGAAACACACACACACACAGCTTCTTCCTGAAACACACACACACACACAGCTTCTTCCTGAAACACACACACACACAGCATCTTCCTAACACACACACACAGTTTCTTCCTGAAACACACACACACAGCTTCTTCCTGAAACACACACACACACAGCATCTTCCTAACACACACACACAGCTTCTTCCTGAAACACACACACACAGCTTCTTCCTGAAACACACACACACACAGCTTCTTCCTGAAACACACACACACACACACACAGCTTCTTCCTGAAACACACACACACAGCTTCTTCCTGAAACACACACACACACAGCTTCTTCCTGAAACACACACACACACACACACACACACACACACACACAGCTTCTTCCTGAAACACACACACACACAGCTTCTTCCTGAACACACGCACACAGCTTCTTCCTGAAACACACACACTCAGCTTCTTCCTGAAACACACACACACAGCTTCTTCCTGAAACACACACACACACAGCTTCTTCCTGAAACACACACACACACAGCTTCTTCCTGAAACACACACACACAGCTTCTTTCTGAAACACACACACACACAGCTTCTTCCTGAAACACACACACACACACAGCTTCTTCCTGAAACACACACACACACACACAGCTTCTTCCTGAAACACACACACACACAGCTTCTTCCTGAAACACACACACACACACAGCATCTTCCTGAAACACACACACACACAGCATCTTCCTGAAACACACACACAGCTTCTTCCTGAAACACACACACACAGCTTCTTCCTGAAACACACACACACACAGCATCTTCCTGAAACACACACACACAGCTTCTTCCTGAAACACACACACACACAGCTTCTTCCTGAAACACACACACACACACAGCTTCTTCCTGAAACACACACACACACAGCTTCTTCCTGAAACACACACACACACAGCATCTTCCTAACACACACACAGTTTCTTCCTGAAACACACACACACAGCTTCTTCCTGAAACACACACACACACACAGCTTCTTCCTGAAACACACACACAGCTTCTTCCTGAAACACACACACACAGCTTCTTCCTGAAACACACACACACACAGCATCTTCCTAACACACACACACAGTTTCTTCCTGAAACACACACACACAGCTTCTTCCTGAAACACACACACACACACAGCTTCTTCCTGAAACACACACACAGCTTCTTCCTGAAACACACACACACAGCTTCTTCCTGAAACACACACACACAGCATCTTCCTGAAACAGACACACACAGCTTCTTCCTGAAACACACACAGCTTCTTCCTGAAACACACACACACACACACAGCATCTTCCTGAAACACACACACACACAGCTTCTTCCTGAAACACACACACACAGCTTCTTCCTGAAACACACACACACAGCTTCTTCCTGAAACACACACACACACAGCATCTTCCTAACACACACACACAGCTTCTTCCTGAAACACACACACACAGCTTCTTCCTGAAACACACACACACAGCTTCTTCCTGAAACACACACACACAGCTTCTTCCTGAAACACACACACACACAGCTTCTTCCTGAAACACACACACACACACACACACACACAGCTTCTTCCTGAAACACACACACACAGCTTCTTCCTGAAACACACACACACAGCTTCTTCCTGAAACACACACACACACACAGCTTCTTCCTGAAACACACACACACACAGCTTCTTCCTGAACACACACACACAGCTTCTTCCTGAAACACACACACACAGCTTCTTCCTGAAACACACACACACAGCTTCTTCCTGAAACACACACACACACAGCTTCTTCCTGAAACACACACACACAGCTTCTTCCTGAAACACACACACACAGCTTCTTCCTGAAACACACACACACAGCTTCTTCCTGAAACACACACACACAGCTTCTTTCTGAAACACACACACACACAGCTTCTTCCTGAAACACACACACACACACAGCTTCTTCCTGAAACACACACACACACAGCTTCTTCCTGAAACACACACACACACAGCATCTTCCTGAAACACACACACACACAGCATCTTCCTGAAACACACACACAGCTTCTTCCTGAAACACACACACACAGCTTCTTCCTGAAACACACACACACACAGCATCTTCCTGAAACACACACACACAGCTTCTTCCTGAAACACACACACACACAGCTTCTTCCTGAAACACACACACACACACAGCTTCTTCCTGAAACACACACACACACAGCTTCTTCCTGAAACACACACACACACACAGCTTCTTCCTGAAACACACACACACACAGCATCTTCCTAACACACACACACAGTTTCTTCCTGAAACACACACACACAGCTTCTTCCTGAAACACACACACACACAGCATCTTCCTAACACACACACACAGTTTCTTCCTGAAACACACACACACAGCTTCTTCCTGAAACACACACACACAGCTTCTTCCTGAAACACACACACACAGCTTCTTCCTGAAAAACACACACACAGCTTCTTCCTGAAACACACACACACACACACACACACAGCTTCTTCCTGAAACACACACACACAGCTTCTTCCTGAAACACACACACAGCAGCTTCTTCCTGAAACACACACACACAGCTTCTTCCTGAAACACACACACACAGCTTCTTCCTGAAACACACACACACACACAGCTTCTTCCTGAAACACACACACACAGCTTCTTCCTGAAACACACACACAGCAGCTTCTTCCTGAAACACACACACACAGCTTCTTCCTGAAACACACACACACACACAGCTTCTTCCTGAAACACACACACACAGCTTCTTCCTGAAACACACACACACACAGCTTCTTCCTGAAACACACACACACACAGCTTCTTCCTGAAACACACACACACAGCTTCTTCCTGAAACACACACACACAGCTTCTTTCTGAAACACACACACACACAGCTTCTTCCTGAAACACACACACACACAGCTTCTTCCTGAAACACACACACACACAGCATCTTCCTGAAACACACACACACAGCATCTTCCTGAAACACACACACAGCTTCTTCCTGAAACACACACACACAGCTTCTTCCTGAAACACACACACACACAGCATCTTCCTGAAACACACACACACACAGCATCTTCCTGAAACACACACACACACAGCTTCTTCCTGAAACACACACACACACAGCTTCTTCCTGAAACACACACACACACACAGCTTCTTCCTGAAACACACACACACACAGCTTCTTCCTGAAACACACACACACAGCATCTTCCTAACACACACACACAGTTTCTTCCTGAAACACACACACACAGCTTCTTCCTGAAACACACACACACACACAGCTTCTTCCTGAAACACACACACAGCTTCTTCCTGAAACACACACACACAGCTTCTTCCTGAAACACACACACACACAGCATCTTCCTAACACACACACACAGTTTCTTCCTGAAACACACACACACAGCTTCTTCCTGAAACACACACACACACAGCTTCTTCCTGAAACACACACACAGCTTCTTCCTGAAACACACACACAGCTTCTTCCTGAAACACACACACACACAGCTTCTTCCTGAAACACACACACACACACAGCATCTTCCTGAAACACACACACACACAGCTTCTTCCTGAAACACACACACACACAGCTTCTTCCTGAAACACACACACACAGCATCTTCCTGAAACAGACACACACAGCTTCTTCCTGAAACACACACAGCTTCTTCCTGAAACACACACACACACACACACACACAGCATCTTCCTGAAACACACACACACACAGCTTCTTCCTGAAACACACACACACACAGCTTCTTCCTGAAACACACACACACAGCATCTTCCTGAAACACACACACACAGCTTCTTCCTGAAACACACACACACAGCTTCTTCCTGAAACACACACAGCTTCTTCCTGAAACACACACACACACACACAGCATCTTCCTGAAACACACACACACACAGCTTCTTCCTGAAACACACACACACAGCTTCTTCCTGAAACACACACACACAGCTTCTTCCTGAAACACACACACACAGCTTCTTCCTGAAACACACACACACAGCTTCTTTCTGAAACACACACACACAGCTTCTTCCTGAAACACACACACACAGCTTCTTCCTGAAACACACACACACAGCTTCTTCCTGAAACACACACACACAGCTTCTTCCTGAAACACACACACACAGCTTCTTCCTGAAACACACACACACAGCTTCTTCCTGAAACACACACACACAGCTTCTTTCTGAAACACACACACACACAGCTTCTTCCTGAAACACACACACACACACAGCTTCTTCCTGAAACACACACACACACACAGCTTCTTTCTGAAACACACACACACACAGCTTCTTCCTGAAACACACACACACAGCATCTTCCTGAAACACACACACACACAGCTTCTTCCTGAAACACACACACACAGCTTCTTCCTGAAACACACACACACAGCTTCTTCCTGAAACACACACACAGCAGCTTCTTCCTGAAACACACACACACAGCTTCTTCCTGAAACACACACACACAGCTTCTTCCTGAAACACACACACACACACAGCTTCTTCCTGAAACACACACACACAGCTTCTTCCTGAAACACACACACAGCAGCTTCTTCCTGAAACACACACACACAGCTTCTTCCTGAAACACACACACACACACAGCTTCTTCCTGAAACACACACACACAGCTTCTTCCTGAAACACACACACACAGCTTCTTCCTGAAACACACACACACACAGCTTCTTCCTGAAACACACACACACAGCTTCTTCCTGAAACACACACACACAGCTTCTTCCTGAAACACACACACACAGCTTCTTCCTGAAACACACACACACAGCTTCTTCCTGAAACACACACACACACACACACACACACAGAGCTTCTTCCTGAAACACACACACACAGCATCTTCCTGAAACACACACACACACAGCTTCTTCCTGAAACACACACACACACAGCTTCTTCCTGAAACACACACACAGCTTCTTCCTGAAACACACACACACAGCTTCTTCCTGAAACACACACACACACAGCATCTTCCTAACACACACACACAGTTTCTTCCTGAAACACACACACACACACAGCATCTTCCTAACACACACACACAGTTTCTTCCTGAAACACACACACACACACAGCATCTTCCTAACACACACACACAGCTTCTTCCTGAAAC
This sequence comes from Semotilus atromaculatus, assembly GCA_031834385.1. Classification (NCBI taxonomy): domain Eukaryota; kingdom Metazoa; phylum Chordata; class Actinopteri; order Cypriniformes; family Leuciscidae; genus Semotilus; species Semotilus atromaculatus. Next base: position 971,541 of record JAULUF010000014.1, read on the forward strand.
ACACACACACACACAGCTTCTTCCTGAAACACACACACACACAGCTTCTTCCTGAAACACACACACACACAGCTTCTTCCTGAAACACACACACACACACACACACACACACAGCTTCTTCCTGAACACACACACACAGCTTCTTCCTGAAACACACACACACAGCTTCTTCCTGAAACACACACACACACAGCTTCTTCCTGAAACACACACACACACACAGCTTCTTCCTGAAACACACACACACACAGCTTCTTCCTGAAACACACACACACACAGCTTCTTCCTGAAACACACACACACACACACACACAGCTTCTTCCTGAACACACACACACAGCTTCTTCCTGAAACACACACACACAGCTTCTTCCTGAAACACACACACACACAGCTTCTTCCTGAAACACACACACACAGCTTCTTCCTGAAACACACACACACAGCTTCTTCCTGAAACACACACACACAGCTTCTTCCTGAAACACACACACACAGCTTCTTCCTGAAACACACACACACAGCTTCTTCCTGAAACACACACACACAGCTTCTTCCTGAACACACACACACAGCTTCTTCCTGAAACACACACACACAGCTTCTTCCTGAAACACACACACACACAGCTTCTTCCTGAAACACACACACACAGCTTCTTCCTGAACACACACACACAGCTTCTTCCTGAAACACACACACACAGCTTCTTCCTGAAACACACACACACACAGCTTCTTCCTGAAACACACACACACAGCTTCTTCCTGAACACACACACACAGCTTCTTCCTGAAACACACACACACAGCTTCTTCCTGAAACACACACACACAGCTTCTTCCTGAAACACACACACACACAGCTTCTTCCTGAAACACACACACACACACACACAGCTTCTTCCTGAAACACACACCGTTACTGAGGACAGCGAGAGTCCTGGCCACAACGATGGCGTGCAGATGTTGCTCCAAAGAAGTGGATCGGATCAAATCTCAAAAATGGGTTTTTAAAAAGTAAAAAGGATTCTGAAATGGGATTCGATGACGTAATCCAGACTCGGTTTAGATCTGGGTCAGTGCGTGTTCAGAGTCCATTCTTTCTTTAGATAGACAATAGCTTTATTTATCGAGCACTTTCAACATTACAATTTACAGAACGTTTACATTCACAAACAGCGGTGACACTTTACAACAAGCTTCATTAGTTACTTCATCAGCATTTATTAATCTTAGTTAATATTAATTTCAACATTTACTAATAAATTATTAAAATCAAAGGTTGTGTTTGTTAACATTAGTTACTGCACTGAGAACTAACATGAACGAAGAATAAACAGCTGGATTTTTATTAACATTAACAAATATTAATAAATACTGTAACAAATGTATTGTTCATTGTTAGTTCATGTTAGTTAATACATTAACTAATGTTTAAACTTATTGTAAAGTGTTACCCAAACAGCTTTATTACACACTGCATGAACGGGAATATTGGAAAACAATAGTTACGGTGATACAGGAGAATCATCTGGCTGTCCATTAACCATTTTGGTACAGTGCATTGCCGTAACAATGACTGACTACAGGGGGACTTTAAAGATTAATCGTGCAGCTCTAATAATCAAGTGAGTGAGTGGAGGCGGGGCTCATTTTCATATTCATAGAATCATGTATACTAAATAAGGCAAGGGTGTCGAGTTACATTCAAGCTACTTGTTCTCATTTTGATGATTGACTACAGGGGGACTTACACCCATAATACAGCACAATGAGAGATTTATTTGCAACATTAGGTGTGTCAGTACGTTTACACCATTGATGCATACTTGGTCTCCTCGAGCTCGTCGCAGTGCTGGATGGCCTCGGCCTCGAGGCGGCTCCTCCAGAGCGAGATCTCCCCGTTGAGTTTCGAGACGAGACGCTGGAGCTCCTGCTTGCTCTCCTGCTCCTCCTCGAGCTGCTCCTTCAACACCACACACTCCTGCCGAGCCGCACACAGAGCGCCGCTCGACGCCGCTTTAGCCTGGACACACACAACCACGTCACTCACACACCGCCTGGATCCCGCCAGAGACGGATGAAGGAACCTAGCAAGCAATTTTGCGTTTAAAAGACGTCTAATAGCCGTCCAAACACACGTTAGACAGAAACGTTTAGCCAGACGTCTAGGCTAAAACAAGGCAAAATTTGGGCTGTCAGTGAAAATTTAATAGACGTCTAAACCAGAGCCCACTAACACAGAGCGTTAGGGAGCGTTAGTTTATGGTTCTCTAAAGGTTAGTTTGAACCAAACCAAAAACTAACGTTTAGGGAACATTCCCTCAGGGTTATAACCAAGCGGCAACATTCTAATCTGAGAAATGAAGCCGACCCGGAAGTGAAGAACTGCAGTACCTCTAAACTCCTCTAGGGGCCGGTCCCAGAAGGAGCAGATGTCCACAGACCCTCATGTTAAAATGTCCGTTTTCACAGCATAAACTCATGTTTTTACAGGTTGGTCCCATGGACTTTTATTGTATTTTTCGATAGGCTCCGAGTGCCTGACGACTGTGAGGGGGGTGAAGTTTTTTCTAACTCGTTAGTTTAGATCGTATTTAGGTATAAAATGTATGACAAATAAGGGCGTGGTTAACTTTGATTGACAGCTGATAACGAGCTGCGCCGAGTGGAATTCCTGAAATGTGACGTCTGGGCCATGATCTGACACATACATCACACACCTCTGGATCCTTAATGAACATTAGGGATTGAAATATTTCCAAGATGGCGCCGCCCATACCCCCATAAACGGCCTCAAAACCGTTCTTCAGAAAGTCTATGGGTGACGACACAGACGCTTTGTCCATATCTTTTACAGTCTTATGGTTCCCTGAACGTTATAACCGTAAACGTAACGTAAAACTTTCCATGGGAACTAAAACCTAAACAAAACCTTAAGGGAATGTTCCCGCAACCAACAACTAACTTTCCCAGAACGTTCTGGGAACCATAAATTGTTATCTGGCGAGCCCAAGAATAGACTAGTCATCAATTAGACAACAGATATGAAATGAGTGAAGAAATTAAACCAAACACTTTGTAATCACTGTTTACTTTCCTTCCATGATGGAATATCTCACAAGTTATTTTGGCGAAAAACGACATGTAACCAAATTCAAGGTTATTTTGTCCAGAAGTGTGTTGCTCACAGCCGGACTGTGTCGGGTCTATAGTTAACCTCGACGGAGAAACAACAGCTACTGCATGCTGGGATCACACACACCTTGAGCTCTTCCTCCAGCTGTTTCTTGAGCTCCTCGTGTTGGGACATCAGCAGGGTCCTGGAGCGGCTCATGTGGATGCCCTTGTTCTCCAGATCCTCCATTTGCCTCCCAAGCTCATTGTTTTCAACTGCAAAGGCAAGATTGAACACTTATAAACCACTCTAATGAACACTGAACCGGAGCAGCAACCGGATTAACCCTTGTGCATCCATTTCTGGTCCGGTTTTTTTATCGTTTTACCTGTGTTAATGCCAACTGCATACATTTTTTTCACCGCCATTTCCAAAAGGAAAGTTTGTTAAAAACCAACATCTAAAATAATATTAAGATATCTTTAATACTTCTTGAGTTACAGGCATGCAAGCATGGGGCAAAAAACACAAGAAGTGCTTTTTCTCATTTTTTTACAGTCACCGTTGGCATATAACGAGACAAAGATTGATAGTCAACAGATTTTACTAATAGACCAATCTCTGTGTAAAGATAAGATACTGATAACAGGGAACGTTCCCATAACTTTCACTAACGTTATGTAAAAGTTATGTAAATGTTAGTAAAACACTTTCCTGAAATAATGTTTCTGGAACGTTTTCATAATGTTTATAGAGTTAAAATACATTCTAATTACGTTGAGAGAAAAACGTTCTTATAACAGCGTTCATGAAACGTGCTTGTGATGTTATTTGTTCTTGATGGGAATGTTAGAAAAACATTCTAAGAACATATTTTTGTATCTGAGAATGTTGTTCTATGAACGTTTTCTCTCAATAGTATGAGAACATCAGTACAAATAACATCACAAGGACGTTCCATGAACGGTGTTATAAGAACGTTTTCTCTCAACATTATGAGAACATCAGTTAAGTTATGAAAACGTTATTTCTGAATGTTTTCTGAACTTCCCAAACAACCGTTTTTTTTTTTAAGTATTAAAGTTTTCTCATTTTGGAAATGTTATGAAAACATAATTTTTTTAATGTTTTCTAAACGTTCAAAACATCCAGTTATTTAATAATGTTTTAAGAACATTTATATATAACTTTTAAAGAATGTTAGTGAACGTTATGGGAACACTCTCTTTTGGTTATAAAAAAAAAAACTATAACGTATAGGGAACGTTCTGGAAAGCTCTCTTTAAAATATATACTGTAAAATAAAACTTAAAAATAACCTGCAGGGAACGTTCTCAATTAATAAAACTGGACGTTTTCAATGTTTAAAAAACATTCAGAAATAACGTTTTCCTAACCTAATGGGAATGTTAGAAAAATGTTCTGAAAAAATATATATTTTTGTTAGCTGGGGCCGTTTTTCTAAAATCATTTTACACCCCTGTAATTTGGCTCCAAACTTTGGAGATTTGGACAAATTGTCATTTTGACCCCCTTTACAAAATAGTAGACACAATCCATGACATTTCATATTTTGGCTTATAACCGTGTCACCTAGTCCCATGGTGAGAGTGACCGTCACGGGCGGGTGACGTCAGGACCAGGAGAGAATCACCAGATGACTTGCTGCCGTTTACACACAACCAGCACATCTGGGAACTTAGCTGTCAATTTTGTCCCCGCCCCCAAAACAAACCAGACTTCCCATAGACTTCAATACAAAATTACGGCACAAAACAACGTCCGTACACAGCCGGCAGACGTCTATAACTTCAGAAATCACTTAGATTAAATATGTAGAGTAATTATATGTCCACTCTGCCTGCCATAGAGCGTGAAAGATACATCCACAAACTTAATTTGGTCAATTTAAAAACATGTCCCTTATTCATTGTACCAGCGTCAAATTGGTGTAAGAACCCCCCCCCAGTGGCCAGAAGTGTCTTACCGGACATTTACCGTAGCTCATGAGTCACCAGGTGGCCAGTGAATGATTTTACTTCGTTTTTTTAAGTAAACATCTTTAAATGTATATATTATGTCTTTATATTTAGAGTACTGAGTGCACTTTTCTGTCAATCCGATACTGTGTGGCGGTTTGTTTTCCCCTAAAAGTGGGCGTGAACCTGTTCAGAGAGACGATCTATGACGCTGCGCCGGTTGTGCGTATGTGCTTTTCCCACTAGCGTTGATGATGTGGGACCTGGAGACCTGCGAGGGGACGGCGCCTGATGTGGTTCCAGAATTGCAGAGGGCCACCGATTTGTCTCTTCAGGCCACAAAAGAGACGGCTCGTGCTATTGGGCGGTCTATGGCAGCTAATGTGGCTTCGGAGAGACACCTTTGGTTACATTAGATCAATTTAACTATCTGTATCTGAAATAAAGGACAAAGATAAATATTTCCTGCTGGACGCCTCGCTACCGCCCCCTGGCCGCTTCGGTGATGCTGTTAACACCGTAGTCGAGAGGTTCCAGGAGGGTAAAATCCCCTATTTTAGGGAACTAGGGTTACAGTCGTAACCTGAGGCGCTTCTTCACATCCATTACCGATGTTTCCAGTACCAAAACAAGTCCTTTTTCATCTGTCAGTCAGTTTGATAACGTTGTAAATTGTGCTGATTTGCCACCAAGATAATGTTGAGTACGTCACAGAAAACGTGTACGTTTATGAGATCAATTATTGTAAAATATTCCAGACTGGACACTGTTGGTGGTCAGAACTGAAACAAAAGCTGAGGTTTACTAGAAGAACATCTTAAGTCGTGCAGAAATTGACTATTTGAATATAATAAATGCTTTTACATACACGCTCCTGTTAAAGTTGACTGTAGTAGGATCAAGATCTGTTCGTACCATGATACATTTTATTTTTCAGGATTCTTTGTTGAATAGAAAGATCTAAATAATCTTTAGTAACATTATAAAATGTCTTTACTGTCACTTTGTATCAATTTAATGTGTCCTTGGTAGATAAAAGGGTCCCACTTTATATTAAGTGGCTTTAAGTACTATGCACTTACATTGAAGTTACTACTTTGATACAATGGACTTCTTATGTACATACATGTTTTTCATTGTACTTATATTTTGAAAATACCTGCATGTAATTACAACTGTAATTAATTGATGTAATTACATTTGTAATTACACAGTTGACCCTTCCCTTACACCTTAACCTACCCTTAAATCGACCCATCCCACCACACCTGTCCCTAACCTTACCCGTATCACCACACCTGACCCTAACCTTACCCGTATCACACACACCTGTCCCTAACCTTACCCGTATCACCACACCTGACCCTAACCTTACCCGTATCACACACACCTGTCCCTGACCTTACCCGTATCACACACACCTGTCCCTAACCTTACCCGTATCACACACACCTGTCCCTAACCTTACCCGTATCACACACACCTGTCCCTAACCTTACCCGTATCACCACACCTGTCCCTAACCTTACCCGTATCACACACACCTGTCCCTAACCTTACCCGTATCACCACACCTGTCCCTAACCTTACCCGTATCACCACACCTGTCCCTAACCTTACCCGTATCACCACACCTGTCCCTAACCTTACCCGTATCACACACACCTGTCCCTAACCTTACCCGTATCACACACACCTGTCCCTGTCCCTAACCTTACCCGTAGCACACACACCTGTCCCTAACCTTACCCGTATCACCACACCTGTCCCTAACCTTACCCGTATCACACACACCTGTCCCTAACCTTACCCGTATCACACACACCTGTCCCTGTCCCTAACCTTACCCGTATCACACACACCTGTCCCTAACCTTACCCGTATCACACACACCTGTCCCTGTCCCTAACCTTACCCGTATCACACACACCTGTCCCTAACCTTACCCGTATCACACACACCTGTCCCTAACCTTACCCGTATCACACACACCTGTCCCTAACCTTACCCGTATCACCACACCTGTCCCTAACCTTACCCGTATCACCACACCTGTCCCTAACCTTACCCGTATCACACACACCTGTCCCTAACCTTACCCGTATCACCACACCTGTCCCTGTCCCTAACCTTACCCGTATCACACACACCTGTCCCAAACCTTACCCGTATCACACACACCTGTCCCTAACCTTACCCGTATCACCACACCTGTCCCTGTCCCTAACCTTACCCGTATCACACACACCTGTCCCTAACCTTACCCGTATCACACACACCTGTCCCTAACCTTACCCGTATCACACACACCTGTCCCTAACCTTACCCGTATCACACACACCTGTCCCTGTCCCTAACCTTACCCGTAGCACACACACTTGTCCCTAACCTTACCCGTATCACCACACCTGACCCTAACCTTACCCGTAGCACACACACCTGTCCCTAACCTTACCCGTATCACACACACCTGTCCCTAACCTTACCCGTATCACCACACCTGTCCCTGTCCCTAACCTTACCCGTATCACACACACCTGTCCCTAACCTTACCCGTATCACACACACCTGTCCCTAACCTTACCCGTATCACACACACCTGTCCCTAACCTTACCCGTATCACACACACCTGTCCCTGTCCCTAACCTTACCCGTAGCACACACACTTGTCCCTAACCTTACCCGTATCACCACACCTGACCCTAACCTTACCCGTAGCACACACACCTGTCCCTAACCTTACCCGTATCACACACACCTGTCCCTAACCTTACCCGTATCACACACACCTGTCCCTAACCTTACCCGTATCACACACACCTGTCCCTAACCTTACCCGTATCACACACACCTGTCCCTGTCCCTAACCTTACCCGTAGCACACACACTTGTCCCTAACCTTACCCGTATCACCACACCTGACCCTAACCTTACCCGTAGCACACACACCTGTCCCTAACCTTACCCGTATCACACACACCTGTCCCTAACCTTACCCGTATCACACACACCTGTCCCTAACCTTACCCGTATCACACACACCTGTCCCTAACCTTACCCGTATCACACACACCTGTCCCTAACCTTACCCGTATCACACACACCTGTCCCTAACCTTACCCGTATCACACAAACCTGTCCCTGTCCCTAACCTTACCCGTATCACACACACCTGTCCCTAACCTTACCCGTATCACCACACCTGACCCTAACCTTACCCGTAGCACACACACCTGTCCCTAACCTTACCCGTATCACACACACCTGTCCCTAACCTTACCCGTATCACACACACCTGTCCCAAACCTTACCCGTATCACACACACCTGTCCCTAACCTTACCCGTATCACCACACCTGACCCTAACCTTACCCGTAGCACACACACCTGTCCCTAACCTTACCCGTATCACACACACCTGTCCCTAACCTTACCCGTATCACCACACCTGACCCTAACCTTACCCGTAGCACACACACCTGTCCCAAACCTTACCCGTATCACACACACCTGTCCCTAACCTTACCCGTATCACACACACCTGTCCCTGTCCCTAACCTTACCCGTAGCACACACACTTGTCCCTAACCTTACCCGTATCACCACACCTGACCCTAACCTTACCCGTATCACACACACCTGTCCCTGACCTTACCCGTATCACACACACCTGTCCCTAACCTTACCAGTATCACACACACCTGTCCCTAACCTTACCCGTATCACACACACCTGTCCCTAACCTTACCCGTATCACACACACCTGTCCCTAACCATACCCGTATCACACACACCTGTCCTTGACCTTACCCGTATCACACACACCTGTCCCTAACCTTACCCGTATCACACACACCTGTCCCTAACCTTACCCGTAGCACACACACCTGTCCCTGTCCCTAACCTTACCCGTAGCACACACACCTGTCCCTAACCTTACCCGTATCACACACACCTGTCCCTAACCTTACCCGTATCACACACACCTGTCCCTAACCTTACCCGTATCACACACACCTGTCCCTAACCTTACCCGTATCACACACACCTGTCCCTGTCCCTAACCTTACCCGTAGCACACACACTTGTCCCTAACCTTACCCGTATCACCACACCTGACCCTAACCTTACCCGTAGCACACACACCTGTCCCTAACCTTACCCGTATCACACACACCTGTCCCTAACCTTACCCGTATCACACACACCTGTCCCTAACCTTACCCGTATCACACACACCTGTCCCTAACCTTACCCGTATCACACACACCTGTCCCTAACCTTACCCGTATCACACACACCTGTCCCTAACCTTACCCGTATCACACACACCTGTCCCTAACCTTACCCGTATCACACAAACCTGTCCCTGTCCCTAACCTTACCCGTATCACACACACCTGTCCCTAACCTTACCCGTATCACCACACCTGACCCTAACCTTACCCGTAGCACACACACCTGTCCCTAACCTTACCCGTATCACACACACCTGTCCCTAACCTTACCCGTATCACACACACCTGTCCCTAACCATACCCGTATCACACACACCTGTCCTTGACCTTACCCGTATCACACACACCTGTCCCTAACCTTACCCGTATCACACACACCTGTCCCTAACCTTACCCGTAGCACACACACCTGTCCCTGTCCCTAACCTTACCCGTAGCACACACACCTGTCCCTAACCTTACCCGTATCACACACACCTGTCCCTAACCTTACCCGTATCACACACACCTGTCCCTAACCTTACCCGTATCACACACACCTGTCCCTAACCTTACCCCTAACCTTACCCGTATCACACACACCTGTCCCTAACCTTACCCGTATCACACACACCTGTCCCTAACCTTACCCGTATCACACACACCTGTCCCTAACCTTACCCGTATCACACACACCTGTCCCTAACCTTACCCGTATCACCACACCTGTCCCTAACCTTACCCGTATCACACACACCTGTCCCTAACCTTACCCGTATCACACACACCTGTCCCTAACCTTACCCGTATCACCACACCTGTCCCTAACCTTACCCGTATCACCACACCTGTCCCTGACCTTACCCGTATCACACACACCTGTCCCTAACCTTACCCGTATCACACACACCTGTCCCTAACCTTACCCGTATCACACACACCTGTCCCTAACCTTACTCGTATCACCACACCTGTCCCTAACCTTACCCGTATCACACACACCTGTCCCTAACCTTACCCGTATCACCACACCTGTCCCTAACCTTACCAGTATCACACACACCTGTCCCTAACCTTACCCGTATCACCACACCTGTCCCTAACCTTACCAGTATCACACACACCTGTCCCTAACCTTACCCGTATCACCACACCTGTCCCTAACCTTACCCGTATCACACACACCTGTCCCTAACCTTACCAGTATCACACACACCTGTCCCTAACCTTACCCGTATCACACACACCTGTCCCTAACCTTACCAGTATCACACACACCTGTCCCTAACCTTACCCGTATCACCACACCTGTCCCTAACATTACCAGTATCACACACACCTGTCCCTAACCTTACCCGTATCACACACACCTGTCCCTAACCTTACCCGTATCACATCTCAATAGCAGCAAAAGTGTTTTACAATACAACCTGAACACAATAAGTACATTGTACTTATTTTTCTATGTAAGTACATAGTACTTAAAGCCACTTAATATAAAGTGGGACCAATAAAAGTATTAATTTCTTTCCAACAAATGCTCGCTGCTTCCCCAGTGAACGGGAGTGTAGTTCCGGTGTTCGGCGAACGTCACCTGAGAGTCTGTTCCTCGCTGCAGAGACTTCACTGACGGTTCTCTGCAGGTCTTCAGTCCTGCTGTTGGACTCACACAGAAGCTCCTCTAGTTTCCTCAGCTGTGTGTCCGTCGAGGCCTGATGGGACACATGATCATACAGCATGACATCAGCTGGGAATCATCTGTGCTTAAAGGAGCAGTTCACTTTAGAATAAAAATAAGCCCATGATTTACTCGCCCTCAAGTCATCCTCGGTGTATATGACATTCTTCTGTCAGACGAATACAATCAGAGTTATATAAAAAAATGTCCTGGCACTTCCAAGCTTTATAACAGTTTGAAGGTCAAAAAAGTGCATCTGTCCATCATAAAAGTGCATCTGTCCATCATAAAAGTGCATCTGTCCATCATAAAAGTGCATCTGTTCATCATAAAAGTGCATCTGTCCATCATAAAAGTGCATCTGTTCATCATAAAAGTGCATCTGTCCATCATAAAGTGCATCTGTCCATCATAAAGTGCATCTGTCCATCATAAAGTGTATCTGTCCATCATAAAAGTGCATCTGTCCATCATAAAAGTGCATCTGTCCATCATAAAGTGCATCTGTCCATCATAAAAGTGGATCTGTCCATCATAAAAGTGCATCTATTCATCATAAAAGTGCATCTGTCCAACATAAAGTGCATCTGTCCATCATAAAAGTGCATCTGTCCATCAAAAAAGTGCATCTGTCCATCATAAAAGTGCATCTGTCCATCATAAAAGTGCATCTGTTCATCATAAAAGTGCATCTGTCCATCATAAAGTGCATCTGTCCATCATAAAGTGCATCTGTCCATCATAAAGTGTATCTGTCCATCATAAAAGTGCATCTGTCCATCATAAAAGTGCATCTGTCCATCATAAAGTGCATCTGTCCATCATAAAAGTGGATCTGTCCATCATAAAAGTGCATCTGTCCATCATAAAAGTGCATCTGTTCATCATAAAAGTGCATCTGTCCATCATAAAAGTGCATCTGTCCATCATAAAAGTGCATCTGTCCATCATAAAAGTGCATCTGTCTGTCATAAAAGTGCATCTATTCATCATAAAAGTGGATCTGTCCATCATAAAGTGCATCTGTCCATCATAAAAGTGCATCTGTCCATCATAAAAGTGTATCTGTCCATCATAAAGTGCATCTGTCCATCATAAAGTGCATCTGTCCATCATAAAAGTGCATCTATCCATCATAAAGTGCATCTGTCCATCATAAAGTGTATCTGTCCATCATAAAGTGCATCTGTCCATCATAAAAGTGTATCTGTCCATCATAAAGTGCATCTGTCCATCATAAAAGTGCATCTATCCATCATAAAAGTGCATCTATCCATCATAAAAGTGCATCTATCCATCATAAAGTGCATCTGTCCATCATAAAAGTGCATCTGTCCATCATAAAAGTGCATCTGTCCATCATAAAGTGCATCTGTCCATCATAAAGTGCATCTGTCCATCATAAAAGTGTATCTGTCCATCATAAAGTGCATCTGTCCATCATAAAAGTGTATCTGTCCATCATAAAGTGCATCTGTCCATCATAAAGTGCATCAATCCATCATAAAAGTGTATCTGTCCATCATAAAAGTGTATCTGTCCATCATAAAGTGCATCTGTCCATCATAAAGTGCATCTGTCCATCATAAAAGTGCATCTGTCCATCATAAAAGTGTATCTGTCCATCATAAAGTGCATCTGTCCATCATAAAAGTGCATCTGTCCATCATAAAAGTGCATCTGTCCATCATAAAGTGCATCTGTCCATCATAAAAGTGCATCTGTCCATCATAAAGTGCATCTGTCCATCATAAAAGTGTATCTGTCCATCATAAAGTGCATCTGTCCATCATAAAAGTGTATCTGTCCATCATAAAGTGCATCTGTCCATCATAAAGTGCATCAATCCATCATAAAAGTGTATCTGTCCATCATAAAAGTGTATCTGTCCATCATAAAGTGCATCTGTCCATCATAAAGTGCATCTGTCCATCATAAAAGTGGATCTGTCCATCATAAAGTGCATCTGTCCATCATAAAGTGCATCTATCCATCATAAAAGTGTATCTGTCCATCATAAAGTGCATCTATCCATCATAAAGTGCATCTGTCCATCATAAAGTGCATCTGTCCATCATAAAAGTGTATCTGTCCATCATAAAGTGCATCTGTCCATCATAAAGTGCATCTGTCCATCATAAAAGTGCATCTGTCCATCATAAAAGTGCATCTATCCATCATAAAAGTGCATCTATCCATCATAAAAGTGCATCTATCCATCATAAAAGTGCATCTGTCCATCATAAAAGTGCATCTGTCCATCATAAAAGTGCATCTGTCCATCATAAAAGTGCATCTGTCCATCATAAAGTGCATCTGTCCATCATAAAAGTGCATCTGTCCATCATAAAGTGCATCTGTCCATCATAAAAGTGCATCTGTCCATCATAAAAGTGCATCTGTCCATCATAAAAGTGCATCTGTCCATCATAAAGTGCATCTGTCCATCATAAAAGTGCATCTGTCCATCATAAAAGTGCATCTGTCCATCATAAAAGTGCATCTGTCCATCATAAAAGTGCATCTGTCCATCATAAAGTGCATCTATCCATCATAAAAGTGCATCTATCCTTCATAAAGTGCATCTATCCATCATAAAGTGCATCTGTCCGTCATAAAAGTGCATATCATCATAAAAGTGCATCTGTCCATCATAAAAGTGCATCTGTCCATCATAAAAGTGCATCTATCCATCATAAAGTGCATCTATCCATCATAAAAGTGCATCTGTCCATCATAAAAGTGCATCTATCCATCATAAAGTGCATCTATCCATAATAAAAGTGCATCTATCCATCATAAAAGTGCATCTGTCCATCATAAAAGTGCATCTGTCCATCATAAAAGTGCATCTGTCCATCATAAAGTGCATCTATCCATCATAAAAGTGCATCTATCCATCATAAAGTGCATCTATCCATCATAAAGTGCATCTGTCCATCATAAAAGTGGATCTGTCCATCATAAAGTGCATCTGTCCATCATAAAGTGCATCTGTCCATCATAAAAGTGCATCTGTCCATCATAAAAGTGCATCTATCCATCATAAAAGTGCATCTATCCATCATAAAAGTGCATCTATCCATCATAAAAGTGCATCTGTCCATCATAAAAGTGCATCTGTCCATCATAAAAGTGCATCTGTCCATCATAAAAGTGCATCTGTCCATCATAAAGTGCATCTGTCCATCATAAAAGTGCATCTGTCCATCATAAAGTGCATCTGTCCATCATAAAAGTGCATCTGTCCATCATAAAAGTGCATCTGTCCATCATAAAGTGCATCTGTCCATCATAAAAGTGCATCTGTCCATCATAAAAGTGCATCTGTCCATCATAAAAGTGCATCTGTCCATCATAAAAGTGCATCTGTCCATCATAAAGTGCATCTATCCATCATAAAAGTGCATCTATCCTTCATAAAGTGCATCTATCCATCATAAAGTGCATCTGTCCGTCATAAAAGTGCATATCATCATAAAAGTGCATCTGTCCATCATAAAAGTGCATCTGTCCATCATAAAAGTGCATCTATCCATCATAAAGTGCATCTATCCATCATAAAAGTGCATCTGTCCATCATAAAAGTGCATCTATCCATCATAAAGTGCATCTATCCATAATAAAAGTGCATCTATCCATCATAAAAGTGCATCTGTCCATCATAAAAGTGCATCTGTCCATCATAAAAGTGCATCTGTCCATCATAAAGTGCATCTATCCATCATAAAAGTGCATCTATCCATCATAAAGTGCATCTATCCATCATAAAGTGCATCTATCCATCATAAAGTGCATCTGTCCGTCATAAAAGTGCATCTATCCATCATAAAAGTGCATCTATCCATCATAAAAGTGCATCTGTCCATCATAAAAGTGCATCTGTCCATCATAAAAGTGTATCTGTCCATCATAAAGTGCATCTGTCCATCATAAAGTGCATCAATCCATCATAAAAGTGTATCTGTCCATCATAAAAGTGTATCTGTCCATCATAAAGTGCATCTGTCCATCATAAAGTGCATCTGTCCATCATAAAAGTGGATCTGTCCATCATAAAGTGCATCTGTCCATCATAAAGTGCATCTATCCATCATAAAAGTGTATCTGTCCATCATAAAGTGCATCTATCCATCATAAAGTGCATCTGTCCATCATAAAGTGCATCTGTCCATCATAAAAGTGTATCTGTCCATCATAAAGTGCATCTGTCCATCATAAAGTGCATCTGTCCATCATAAAAGTGCATCTGTCCATCATAAAAGTGCATCTATCCATCATAAAAGTGCATCTATCCATCATAAAAGTGCATCTATCCATCATAAAAGTGCATCTGTCCATCATAAAAGTGCATCTGTCCATCATAAAAGTGCATCTGTCCATCATAAAAGTGCATCTGTCCATCATAAAGTGCATCTGTCCATCATAAAAGTGCATCTGTCCATCATAAAGTGCATCTGTCCATCATAAAAGTGCATCTGTCCATCATAAAAGTGCATCTGTCCATCATAAAGTGCATCTGTCCATCATAAAAGTGCATCTGTCCATCATAAAAGTGCATCTGTCCATCATAAAAGTGCATCTGTCCATCATAAAAGTGCATCTGTCCATCATAAAGTGCATCTATCCATCATAAAAGTGCATCTATCCTTCATAAAGTGCATCTATCCATCATAAAGTGCATCTGTCCGTCATAAAAGTGCATATCATCATAAAAGTGCATCTGTCCATCATAAAAGTGCATCTGTCCATCATAAAAGTGCATCTATCCATCATAAAGTGCATCTATCCATCATAAAAGTGCATCTGTCCATCATAAAAGTGCATCTATCCATCATAAAGTGCATCTATCCATAATAAAAGTGCATCTATCCATCATAAAAGTGCATCTGTCCATCATAAAAGTGCATCTGTCCATCATAAAAGTGCATCTGTCCATCATAAAGTGCATCTATCCATCATAAAAGTGCATCTATCCATCATAAAGTGCATCTATCCATCATAAAGTGCATCTATCCATCATAAAGTGCATCTGTCCGTCATAAAAGTGCATCTATCCATCATAAAAGTGCATCTATCCATCATAAAAGTGCATCTGTCCATCATAAAAGTGCATCTGTCCATCATAAAAGTGCATCTATCCATCATAAAAGTGCATCTATCCATCATAAAAGTGCATCTGTCCATCATAAAAGTGCATCTGTCCATCATAAAGTGCATCTGTCCATCATAAAGTGCATCTATCCATCATAAAAGTGCATCTGTCCATCATAAAAGTGCATCTATCCATCATAAAGTGCATCTATCCATAATAAAAGTGCATCTATCCATCATAAAAGTGCATCTGTCCATCATAAAAGTGCATCTGTCCATCATAAAAGTGCATCTATCCATCATAAAAGTGTATCTGTCCATCATAAAAGTGCATCTGTCCATCATAAAAGTGCATCTGTCCATCATAAAGTGCATCTGTCCATCATAAAAGTGCATCTATCCATCATAAAGTGCATCTATCCATAATAAAAGTGCATCTATCCATCATAAAAGTGCATCTGTCCATCATAAAAGTGCATCTGTCCATCATAAAAGTGCATCTATCCATCATAAAGTGCATCTATCCATCATAAAGTGCATCTATCCATCATAAAGTGCATCTGTCCGTCATAAAAGTGCATCTATCCATCATAAAAGTGCATCTATCCATCATAAAAGTGCATCTGTCCATCATAAAAGTGCATCTGTCCATCATAAAAGTGCATCTATCCATCATAAAAGTGCATCTATCCATCATAAAAGTGCATCTGTCCATCATAAAAGTGCATCTGTCCATCATAAAGTGCATCTGTCCATCATAAAAGTGCATCTGTCCATCATAAAAGTGCATCTGTCCATCATAAAGTGCATCTGTCCATCATAAAAGTGCATCTGTCCATCATAAAAGTGCATCTGTCCATCATAAAAGTGCTTCTATCCATCATAAAAGTGCATCTGTCCATCATAAAAGTGCATCTGTCCATCATAAAAGTGCATCTGTCCATCATAAAGTGCATCTGTCCATCATAAAGTGCATCTATCCATCATAAAAGTGCATCTGTCTGTCATAAAGTGCATCTGTCCATCATAAAGTGCATCTATCCATCATAAAAGTGCATCTGTCTGTCATAAAGTGCATCTGTCCATCATAAAGTGCATCTGTCCATCATAAAAGTGCATCTGTCTGTCATAAAGTGCATCTGTCCATCATAAAGTGCATCTGTCCGTCATAAAGTGCATCTGTCCATCATAAAGTGCATCTGTCCATCATAAAGTGCATCTGTCCATCATAAAGTGCATCTGTCCATCATAAAGTGCATCTGTCCATCATAAAGTGCATCTGTCCATCATAAAGTGCATCTATCCATCATAAAAGTGCATCTGTCTGTCATAAAGTGCATCTGTCCATCATAAAGTGCATCTATCCATCATAAAAGTGCATCTATCCATCATAAAAGTGCATCTGTCTGTCATAAAGTGCATCTGTCCGTCATAAAGTGCATCTGTCCATCATAAAGTGCATCTGTCCATCATAAAGTGCATCTGTCCGTCATAAAGTGCATCTGTCCATCATAAAGTGCATCTGTCCATCATAAAGTGCATCTGTCTGTCATAAAAGTGCATAAACCATCATAAAAGTGCATCTGTCCATCATAAAAGTGCATATCATCATAAAAGTGCATATATCATCATAAAAGTGCATATATCATCATAAAAGTGCATATATCATCATAAAAGTGCATATATCATCATAAAAGTGCATCTATTGTTCTCTTATCTATTGCGGTTGCATCTATTGTTCATCTTCTGTTCAAAACAGAAATAGCCATTCACTGCCATTATAAAGCTTGGAAGAGCCAGGAGATTGTTTTATATAATACACACCTAGGATGCCTTGAGGGTGAGTAAATCATGGGCTAATGTCCATTTTAAAGTGAACTATCCCTTTAACCTGCTCATGTCACACAGACCTGATGAAAGGCCTGAGACGAGATCTAACAAGATACACAGAGCAGAATAAGCAAAAAGCATTTAAAATAGTTCTTGCTGAAACGAGTCTACGGTGGTTCGCTGGTCTCAAACATTCCACACTTTTGTGTAAGTTCCTGTAAGTGTGATGTTGAGTGTGTCTGACCTTGGCTTTCTGCAGTGTGTCGAGAGAAGCCGTCAGGTCGTCGACCTCCAGCCGCAGACTCTGCTTCTCCTTCTCCAGTTTGGCTCTGGTTCTCTGCAGACTCTCACACTGGTCTCCCAGTTCAGCCAGTGCTTCAGCGTGTCTCTTCCTCAGAGCCACTGACACCGACTCCGCCTGAAGCGCAGACTCATCGAGCTCTCGCCTCAACCTCTGCAGCTCCTGCTCTCGCTTCTTATTCATCTCCATCTGCACACACACACACACACACACACACACACACGCGCACCCACGCACACACACACGCACACACACACGCGCGCACCCACGCACACACACACACACACACACGCACACACACACGCGCGCACCCACGCACACACACACACGCACACACATGCGCGCACACACGCACACACACACGCACACACGCACACACACGCGCGCGTCATATTTTTTAAATAATCCATGTATGTAGCCAGTGAGAATCCCAGAAAGAATCAGATATATTGTGAGTAATAAAGGATGATCTGAGACCTGAGAGGCCGTGGCTCCTCCTGCTTCCTCCAGTCGATCTGACAACTCCTCCAGATCACGAGTTAGATCCGCACGCTGCTTCTCCACCTGCACACACACACACACACACACACACACACACACACACACACACACACAATCACATGACCGAAGCTCATCCCAAGTATGCATGTGTGTAGAGTGTGTGCGTGAGAGAGAGAGAGAGTGTGTGTGTGTGTGTGTGTGTGCGTGTGTGAGTGAGTGTGTGTGTGCTCGTGTTTATATTACATTGTGGGGACCAAATGTCCCCACAAGTATAGTAAAACCTGAGATCACCTACATTGTGGGGACCAGCCAGCGGTCCCCATGAGGAGAACAGCGTATAAATCACACTAAGTAATGTTTTTTGAAAATGTAAAAATGCAGAATGTCTCCTGTGATGGGTAGGTTTAGGGACAGGGGCAGTGTGTGTGTGTGTGTGTGTGTGTGTGTGTGTGTGTAAGGGGACAGAAAATACAGTTTGTACACTATAAAAACCATTACGCCTATGGAGAGTCCCCACAAAGATAGCGAACCAGACATGTGTGTGTGTGTGCATGTGTGTGTAGAGTGTGTGTGTGTGTGTGTGTGTTTGTGTGTGTGAGAGAAAGAGAGAGTGTGAGTGAGTGAGTGAGTGAGTGTGTGTAGAGTGTGTGTGTATGTGTGTGTGTGTGTGTGAGAGAGAGAGAGAGAGTGTGAGTGAGCGAGTGAGTGTGTGTAGAGTGTGTGTGTGTGTGTGTGTGTGTGAGAGAGAGTGTGAGCGAGTGAGTGAGTGAGTGAGTGTGTGTAGAGTGTGTGTGTGTGCGTGTGTGTGTGTGTGAGAGAGAGTGTGAACGAGTGAGTGAGTGTGTGTAGAGTGAGTGTGTGTGAGTGTGTGTGTGTGTGTGAGTGTGAGTGTGTGTGCATGTGTGTTTGTGTGTTCTGATCCAATTTGACTTTTGACCTGTAATGTTGCCTGAATCATAATCATAATCATAATCTTACACTGTTCGTTCGTTGGCCAGAGGAGAACTGAGACTGAGTCTGGTTTCTCACAAGGTTTTTTCTCCATTCTGTCCCTGATGGAGTTTTGGTTCCTTGCCACTGTTGCCTTGGCTTTTGGCTGCTTAGTTGGGGACATTTAATTATTCAACAATATTTTTGATCTGCGTTACTTCATGTGGACGAAGACGCAATTTTATTCTAGAAACAAACTTCTTGTAATTATTTTCATGTATTCACTGTGAAGCTGCTTTGATACAATCTGTACTGTGAAAAGCACTATAGATGTGTGTGTGTGTGTGTGTGTGAAAAGTGAAGTGAACGTCTTGGTTTGAAATTTGAACATTTACTAGCCATTTGGCTGGTGGTCGAAAAAGTACATTTCGAACCCTGAAAGAAAGACATTAAATTTTTTTTTAAATGAGAACAGAATAAAATATATAAAATAAAAATAGACAGAAATATAGAGTGCAGTTGCCCCAAATTCAATAAAAGGAATTAAAATTCCACAAAGAAATTAATTTAATGCTGTATAGTATATTGGCAACATTTTAAGTTAAATACACAGACACGTGGAACAATAACATACATGATCCTTTATTGTTAAAGAGAACATGACAAAAGCAAACGTTAAGAACAGTGAAGTAGGAGACCTCTCGTGTTCAGCACTTACACTTTTATAATGAACAACACTTACTTACTCAAAGATTCAGAAGTCGTCAACCAGGAAGGAGGAGCAGATGGCATTTTAAGGATTTTTAAACCGGAAACATGACTAAAATATTTCCGATGCTAGACATTCAAAGATTATTTTGATTATTTTAGATTATTAATGTCTTAAACGTGTAACATGCAGGAGAGCATCGTGACAGAACACAGATCAAATATGTAGATCACAAGAGGAGAGTAAATACGTTAAAATATGTCAATGGAAGTTTTATCAACACTTTTTTTTACTTAAAGTTACTATATGTTAAATTAAGGGGGGGGGGGGGCCGAATCCCTTGCCAACAGCACATCTCTACACTAGCCTGCAGCGGACGGCACAGTGAATGAACCACGCTCATGGATGCGAGAGTTGAGATTGTTCTTGATGTTTAAAAAATAACTCTTTAAACCTTTGATCGGTTCATACTTTGAGAAAACAATATTCATAAAAGCTGCATCTTCTTTACTTTCACTGATCATGTAGGTTTTGTATTTCTCCAGCAAAAGATCCAGGTGCCGTACATACACATCGATTGCAGCTTTGATTTGATGAACACAGTCTGATGCCGGTGTTCCAGCCGGGGTCTCCAGCCGGGCCTCGTGGATCAGCATCTGGACGTGGAAGGCGGCTCCGTTGACCCAGATCTTGACCCCGCGGCTGTTCATCTGTCCGTCCTGCAGAATGGAGTTCCTGAGGACTGTGAGATGGTTGCTCAGCTGCTGCTCCAGTCTCCTTATCTCCTCCCGTAATCGTTGGTCATTGTTCATGTACACTTGATGGCGTTTCAGATACTCTGCCATTGTGTCTCGGACACTCGACGCTTTCTCTTCCCCAAACACACGCCGTAACAGGCTGTACGTGTCATCTTCACTCGTCTGAGTGCCGATCTCTATGATCATGGAAACCACCAAAGCTCCAAGTCCGACAGCATTCGGGACTGAAGTCAGAGCACCGAGGGCAGATCCAATACTGCTGACGTAACCCGGCACCGAGTTCAGCATCTCATTAGAGTAAGCCTGCAGCGCAGCGTTAGAGTCGGAGCCAGAATACTTCAGCAGAGACTCATCTATGCCTACATCTGGTAAGAATTCTGGTTGATACTGTAAAAGGCTTTCATAAAGCGAAAGAGCATAGTCCTCTTGTGAGAATGAGCCCCCCATGATTGTTCCTCTCGATCTGTGATCGCTCACACACAGTTCAGACCAGCGGACTGACCAGCAGACTGACCACTATAACCAGAATACTGAGATAAATCCTGCCCCCTCCCTCACATGTAACCAGGAGGACCACTCCAGCAGCCAATCAGAGCTCTGGGAGATGGTTAGGCGTATTTGTTGACTTCTCTCTAAAGTCCAATGTGTTCAAGGTCCAGAAAAACTAATTGTGCCACATGAATCTACATTTACAGTTTATTCAAACACAAGCCTAATGAACTTATTTGAGATCGTTCCTTCATGTGCATTATAAGTGTTTTATAAGCTTCTTAAATAAAGAAAACCTTCACAGAATCCACATCAGAAACAGGACAACGCCAAACACACAAACAGGATATTGACTGAACCTCGTCAGCATTTATACTGTACAATATTAAGTGTGTGTGTGTGTGTGTGTCTCTGTGTGTGTGTGTGTCTGTGTGTGTGTGTGTCTCTGTGTGTGTGTGTGTGTGTGTGTGTGAGAGAGAGAGAGAGAGAGAGAGAGAGTGTAGAGCTGGTGACAGATGTGGGGAAGTGATTAGTAACAAGCATAACATCGTCTAGTCTGGTGTATTAACACAAACACACACACACACACACACACACACACTTCTAGTGTCTGGTATCATGTTAAAACATAACATTATATCACAGAAGATAAACATTAAAAACATTTGATTTTAATGGTCTCCAAGAGCCTGAAGGCAAAGTCAGGAACCATCACAACATTTTAACAAAACACACATGAAGGCAAAGAGTCAAACAAGGCAATAAAAGTCTGTTGAGCAGATGCTTATTAAAATGAACAAAGACATTTGTTTGTACAACAACACATAAAAGCATATCTGCAACGCAAAAGTGTGTTTCCTTGTGATATAAACACAAAAGATGAGAATGAGAATAAATACAACCACACAAAAGTGAGTGATGCGCTAAGAGACACAATCAGTGAACAGGTGAGTTACAGTAGCTGCTGTTTACTGTACAGGAGCTGTGTGCATATTTGACTGCAATAAATCAATAAAATGATCAGCTAGCAAGATTCGACATGATCAATATTTCTTCATGACCTTTGACCCCTCAATGGCATGAAGGCTGCTCTCATTCACTAGTACAGTACAGCGGTCTGCTAAAGTTATTACTGATTATTATTATTATATCAATCTTCTCCATTATGAAGTGATATTGGAGATGATTCAGTGAGTCGGGTGTCTGGTCACCTACACCATGGATGATACACTCTTTCATACCAATCTTTCATTTGAAAGTCACGTGTCTAGTATCTGTAAAACCACATTCTTCCATCTTAAAAATATATATAAATTACGTCATATGCTCTCATTGACAAATGCGGAACAATTAGTTCATGCGTTCATGACATCAAGACTAGATTATTGTAATGCTCTACTGGGTGGTTGCCCTGCACGCTTAATAAACAAACTACAGCAAGTTCAAAACGCAGCCGCTAGAGTTCTTACCAGAACCAGGAAGTATGACCATATTAGCCCGGTTCTGTCAACACTGCATTGGCTGCCTATTAAACATCGTATACATTTTAAAATATTGTTGATTACTTACAAAGCACTAAATGGTTTAGCTCCGCAGTACTTGAGCGAGCTCTTAACGCATTATAGTCCTTCACGTCTATTGCGATCACAAACTTCCGGCCAGTTAATAATACCTAGAATATATATATAAATCCTGATGTACTCGTTACATCATAAGAATAATGGCATCTACGCTAATATCAGTCTCTCTGATTATCCCGAGGTTTACCGCAGTCCGCCGGATCCAGGCCGGATCCAGATTCGCCAATCTGTCACTGATGGAGTTTCGGTTCCTTGGCTTTTGGCTTGCTTAGT
>JAULUF010000014.1:997500-1040000 GCA_031834385.1 Semotilus atromaculatus
AAACCAGTGACTGACCCCGTCTATACAACACACACCAGTGACTGACCCCGTCTACACAACACACACCAGCGCCGGACCCCGTCTACACAACACACACCAGTGCCGGACCCCGTCTACACAACACAAACCAGTGACTGACCCCGTCTACACAACACACACCAGTGCCGGACCCCGTCTACACAACACACACCAGTGCCGGACCCCGTCTACACAACACACACCAGCGCCGGACCCCGTCTACACAACACACACCAGCGCCGGACCCCGTCTACACAACACACACCAGTGCCGGACCCCGTCTACACAACACAAACCAGTGACTGACCCCGTCTACACAACACACACCAGTGCCGGACCCCGTCTACACAACACAAACCAGTGACTGACCCCGTCTACACAACACACACCAGTGACTGACCCCGTCTACACAACACACACCAGTGACTGACCCCGTCTACACAACACACACCAGTGACTGACCCCATCTACACAACACACACCAGTGACTGACCCCGTCTACACAACACACACCAGTGCCGGACCCCGTCTACACAACACAAACCAGTGACTGACCCCGTCTACACAACACACACCAGTGACTGACCCCGTCTACACAACACACACCAGTGACTGACCCCGTCTACACAACACAAACCAGTGACTGACCCCGTCTACACAACACACACCAGTGACTGATCCCGTCTACACAACACACACCAGTGACTGACCCCGTCTACACAACACACACCAGTGACTGACCCCGTCTACACAACACACACCAGTGACTGACCCCGTCTATACAACACACACCAGTGACTGATCCCGTCTACACAACACACACCAGTGACTGATCCCGTCTACACAACACACACCAGTGACTGACCCCGTCTACACAACACACACCAGTGACTGACCCCGTCTACACAACACAAACCAGTGACTGACCCCGTCTACACAACACACACCAGTGACTGATCCCGTCTACACAACACACACCAGTGACTGACCCCGTCTACACAACACACACCAGTGACTGACCCCGTCTACACAACACACACCAGTGACTGACCCCGTCTATACAACACACACCAGTGACTGACCCCGTCTACACAACACACACCAGTGACTGATCCCGTCTACACAACACACACCAGTGACTGACCCCGTCTACACAACACAAATCAGTGACTGACCCCGTCTATACAACACACACCAGTGACTGATCCCGTCTACACAACACACACCAGTGACTGACCCCGTCTACACAACACAAACCAGTGACTGACCTGTCTACACAACACACACCAGTGCCGGACCCCGTGTCGTCTACACAACACAAACCCAGTGACTGACCCCGTCTACACAACACAAACCAGTGCCGGACCCCGTGTCGTCTACACAACACAAACCAGTGACTGACCCCGTCTACACAACACAAACCACTGCCGGACCCCATCTACACAACACACACCAGCACCGGACTGTCTACACAACACACACCAGTGACTGACCCCGTCTACACAACACAAACCAGTGACTGACCCCATCTACACAACACAAACCAGTGAATGACCTGTCTACACAACACACACCAGTGCCGGACCCCGTGTCGTCTACACAACACAAACCCAGTGACTGACCCCGTCTACACAACACAAACCAGTGCCGGACCCCGTGTCGTCTACACAACACAAACCAGTGACTGACCCCGTCTACACAACACAAACCACTGCCGGACCCCATCTACACAACACACACCAGCACCGGACTGTCTACACAACACACACCAGTGACTGACCCCGTCAACACAACACAAACCAGTGAATGACCCCATCTACACAACACAAACCAGTGACTGACCTGTCTACACAACACACACCAGTGCCGGACCCCGTGTCGTCTACACAACACAAACCCAGTGACTGACCCCGTCTATACAACACAAACCAGCACCGGACTGTCTACACAACACACACCAGTGACTGACCCCGTCAACACAACACAAACCAGTGACTAACCCCGTCTACACAACACAAACCAGTCCACATGATAACGGATACGATTTCCGATTTACAGCAGAGAAGCTGAAGGTTGATGTAATTGTTTTCAGGTATTTTCAGATGTGATGTAGAGCAGCACAAATACCGTCATCAATCTAAACTCCCAGATCAGCTAATGGCTGGCATTTCATGAGATTTATGAGTTTTACTTATCTGGCAATCCTTTGGGAAAGATCTGAGGTTGTGTGTTCAGGAGATGGGTGTGTGTGTGTGTGTGTGTGTGTGTGTGTGTGTGTGTGTATGTGTGTTCAGGAGATGTGTGTGTGTGTGTGTTCAGGAGATGTGTGTGTGTGTGTGTGAGTGTGTGTGTGTGTGTGTGTGTGTGTGTGTGTGTATGTGTGTTCAGGAGATGTGTGTGTGTGTGTGTTCAGGAGATGTGTGTGTGTGTTGTACCTTGGCCCGTAAAGCTCTCTCTGCCTCCAGCTCTTCCTCCAGCTCCTCGATACGGGCCTGTGGGACGAGACACGGATCACTGTGACTCTGCACACTCACTGACATCAACTACACTCATGTTACATGGCGTAGCATACGATAATTAATCATTCCATGTATATTTGTAGTACGATTTTTTCAAGTCTCTTCTGCTCACCATTTATTTGATCAAAAATACAGTAAAACAAACAATGTAAATCTGCTGTTTTCTATGTGAATATATAGTAAAGTGTAATTTATTCCTGTGATCAAAGCTGAATGTTCATCATCATTACTCCAGTCTTCAGTGTCACATGATCATCAGAAATCAGGATAATATGATGATCTGAGGCTCAAGAAACATTTATGATTATTATAAGTGTTGAAAACATATTTTTGTGGAAACTGTCATTCTATGTTGAATAGAAAGTTCAAAAGAACAGCATTTATCTGAAATAGAATCTTTTGTAACATTATAAATGTCTTTACTGTCATTTTTGATCAATTTAATGCATCCTTACATTTTGTATATTTATACTGTTAAATCATCAATATCATAACAAGAATATCATTAATTTAATGAATATTTTTTACAGGACATTTGAAATAATTGAATCGAATTACAGTTTTCCTTGTTATATTGCATTCATCTGCATGGAGAGAAAAACATGTCTTTGGCTTTCTTTCCAGAGTAAACGTGTCCGAGTGTAAGATAAGCTCTCCAATCATATCGCCATAATCATACAGTACGGAGCCACGCGACTGAGGACTAGATGAGACACGCTGGAATGCTTGAGAAAATATCACAAAGCAAATACTCAAAGCTTCCTTTTCTGAGACAAAAACAGCCAAGTTATTTAATTCATTTAATCATCCTTAAACTAGTTCCTGGAGAGTTTTTATACACCATACTGTAAAAGATATTATTCACATACAGTAGAACTGACAGACATTTATGACTGATGCATTCCTCATCTTTACGTGTTGTGGAAGATTATATCTTCTTTCTGTCACGGGAAGGAAGTTCTGTGAGCGGTGTCGCCGGAGGACAGATATGCTGACAACCTCAGATCCAACACACACTTGACAGATTCAAAAGCTCAAATGACTCATTTCCATTTATTACTTTCAGAATTAAAAGCTGCTTTACAGATCATGCTTCATACAAGCAGAGACGAGCAGAAGAGTAATCGATACAGAAGAGAAGAAGAAGAGACTCACATGCCAGTGAAGAACTTCAGCGGAGAGAACAGCCATCGACAAACAGCAGCCAGAGCCACACACCGACACACACACACACACACACACACACTCTCACTTCAGGAGACTGACACACACACACGATCTCACTTCAGCAGACTGACACACACACACGCGTTCTCACTTCAGCAGACTGACACACACACACGCGTTCTCACTTCAGCAGACTGAGAGAGAGGAGATCCACACCCCCTTTACACTCATTGAGCAAATCACTCACACACTCTCAGTCTTACTCACACACACACACACACATACTCTCAATCACTCACTCACACACACACTCACTCTCACTCTCACAATCACGCACTCACTCTATTACTCTCTCTCTCACACACACACACACACACACACACACACACACACACTCAGTCACACGAAAACCATAGTTCCACTCTCTTTCATAGCATCATCAAGCTTTGTCTTTGTTATCATTTTGAAAATGTGAACTCTGGTGGCGAAAACCTACACATTGTACCTTTAACTCACTCACACTCACTCACTCATTCACTCTCACACACACACACACACACACACACACACTCTCACTCTCACACTCAGTCACTCTCACACGCACTCTCACATTCACTCACTCACTAGCAACTCACTCTCACTCGCACTCACTCACTCTCACACACACTCACTCACACACACAGTCACACGCACTCTCACTCGTGAGTGAGAGTGCGTGTGACAGTGTGTGTGAGTGAGTGCGTGTGAGAGTGAGTGAGTGCGAGTGAGAGTGAGTTGCTCTCACACACTCTCACTCCCTCTCACACTCCCCTCACACACACTCTCACACTCACTCACTCACTCACTCACTCACTCACTCACTCTCACACGCACTCTCACTCTAACACTCACTCCCTGTCACACGCACTCCCTGTCACACGCACTCTCTCTCACACACTCTCACTCCCTCTCACACTCCCCTCACACGCACTCTCACACTCACTCACTCACTCACTCTCACACGCACTCTCACTCTCACACTCACTCACTCTCACACGCACTCCCTGTCACACGCACTCTCACTCTCTCTCACACTCACTTACTCACTCTCACACTCACTCACTCTCACAAGCACGCACTCTCACATGCACTCCCTGTCACACGCACTCTCATGCACTCACTCACTCTCACACTCACACGCACTCCCTGTCACACGCACTCCCTGTCACACGCACTCTCACTCTCTCTCACACTCACTTACTCACTCTCACACTCACTCACTCTCACAAGCACGCACTCTCACACACACTCCCTGTCACACGCACTCTCATGCACTCACTCACTCTCACACTCACTCACTCACGCACTCTCACACTCACTCACTCTCACAAGCACTCACTCTCACACTCACTCACACTCACTCTCACTTACTCACTCTCACACTCACTCACTCTCACAAGCACGCACTCTCACACGCACTCTCACTCTCACACACACTCCCTCTCACACGCAATCTCACGCACTCACTCACTCTCACTCCCTCTCACACGCTCACTCACTCTCACTCACACAAACTCTCACACTCACTCTCACAAGCACTCTCTCACACTCACTCTCACACTCACTCTCACAAGCACTCACTCTCACTCACTCTCACACTCACTCTCTCTCACACGCACTCTCACACTCACTCACTCTCACAAGCACTCACTCTCACACTCACTCACTCTCACACTCACTCTCACTCGCACTCACACACACTCACACACACACACACACACTCACACACTTAGTCTCACACACACACACAGACACACACACACACACACGAAAACCATCATTCCACTCTCTTTCATAGCATCATCAAGCTTCGTCTTTGTTATTGTTTTGAAAATGTGAACTCTGGTGGCAAAAACCTACACATTGTACCTTTAACTTAAAAGGGGAACCTCAATTAATATCACTTACTCATTATCACGTAATATCTTACTCCCATTAAGATGATCTTTCTCTTTGACCAGCACAACACTTAACCTGGAAGAACCGGCAGAAAACGCGTCTTCATCGGTCGGTCTCCACCGGTGTTGTTATTAATGTTCAGGTGGAGTTATAAAGCATGCTTTGTGTGATACGGTGAAAGTGAAAACATGTCCACCCTCACCAACACACAGATCATCTTTCAGCTTCATTACAGCAGAGACAAAGACGACTGTGTTCTCGGACATTTCGAGTTTCCTGTCTCGTCCATCTCAAGCCTTTCAGCCTCAACGAAGACCACGAGAATATGACTTTTATATGCAATGACTATGAATAAATGCATTCGATTATATAAGAAATTAATCTGTTGCAAAGATAAATCTGCATTGTTCTCCGTTTCCTCCCAAAACTGACTCCGACAAGCCTAAACGCATCGGTGACACTTTACAAAAAGGTTCATTAGTTAACACCAGTTAATGTATTATATAACATGAACTAACAATGAGCAATAAATTTTTTACAGTATTTATTAATCTTTGTTAATGTAAATTAAAATACAGCTGTTCATTCTTTGTTCATGTTAGTTCACAGTGCATTAACTAATGTTAACAAACACAACCTTTGATTTTAATAATGTATTAGTAAATGTTGAAATTAATATGAACTAAGATTAATAAATGCTGTAGAAGTATTGTTCATTCAGTAATACTTTATTTTAGTGTCCTTGTTACATATGCTAAATGTACTTACTAAAGTA
Organism: Semotilus atromaculatus; assembly: GCA_031834385.1. Taxonomy (NCBI): domain Eukaryota; kingdom Metazoa; phylum Chordata; class Actinopteri; order Cypriniformes; family Leuciscidae; genus Semotilus; species Semotilus atromaculatus. The sequence continues at coordinate 1,003,918 of JAULUF010000014.1, forward strand.
ATAACAGTAAATTATGTATAATTACATGCAACTAACCCTCAACCAAACCCTAACCCTAGAGTAAGTACATGTAATTAATATAATTGTACTTAAATATATAATTACACTATAACAAAGACACCTAAAATTAAGTGTAACCGTTCATACTAAGTTCATGTTAACTAAGGTAGTTAATTAATGTTAACTAATGAACCTTATTGTAAAGTGTTACCAGTGCATTTATATTTTAATCTGGAGATGATGTCACACCGACCTGACATGAAGTTAAACTAACTTCAGCAGCTTCCACAAACTTTGCATTTGCTCACAAAATTTTAGCAAACTTGGATTTGTAGCAAACTTAGAAAACATTTGCGTTCGCCCAGAGAAAATATTGCATTCGCTTACAAGACTTGTACAAGACGTTCCTGAGAAACTTTGCCTTTATTTGCGAATCTTTTGCGTTCCCTGAGGAACACCCTCCTGACATGGAGCGCGAGTGACAGAGGTTAAACTAACACTGCTCTTCAACAGCTTCAACATGATGTAGCGCTCTCTTTCTGTTCCAATACATCGTTCTGCTGTCATTGCCTGAGTCCAACAGAGCGCAGTTCCCATGTGTGAGGGTTAGGGCTGTCAACGAATATTCTAAATTCGAATATATATTCGAATAGTTTTAAAAAACAGAAATTCGAAGGTGAAAATTAATAATCGAATCATGTGGAAAAACATGCCCGCGGTAGCAGAGGCGCGGCTGTCTGCTTTGCTAGTGGCAAAATTCTGAAGCTTAAAATGTAAAACGCATTTTCCAGCTGCACAGATAGCACAGTGAGTGTCTGGCTCACTCATTGGCTGTGCTGCGGCAACTGCACATCCAATGGCGCGGGCGCCTCCAACGTGTGCGCCAATGAGCTAGCATTACATCATACAGAGCCCGCCAAGTGGGCGTGGCCAGACGTCCCCGAAATAGCCATAGTAGCAGCAGTTTACCACAGCACGAGCTGCTCGGAGAGTTCAATGTCGGTGCTATATACTGTAAAACTTCAATTAATGTTAACATTTGTTTCAATCACTGAATGAAGCCTGCTATATTTAGGACAAGAGTCGCAACCTTAAATTGCTTGCACGAAACTCTTGATCAGCACTCAACATGTGTGTATTGTTGTTCATTTAAACCGTTATGCGCAGAGAGCGTGAGGGCGAGAGAGAGAGAGCGTGAGAGGGCGAGAGAAAGAGTGCCTGCGAGTGCGATCGAGAGTAAGGTCTGCGCCTTGTGTGAGGGTACAGCCAGACCCTGTGTGAGGGTACATCCAGACCCTGTGTGAGGGTACAGCCAGACCCTGTGTGAGGGTACATCCAGACCCTGTGTGAGGGTACATCCAGACCCTGTGTGAGGGTACAGCCAGACCCTGTGTGAGGGTACAGCCAGACCCTGTGTGAGGGTACATCCAGAACCTGTGTGAGGGTACAGCCAGACCCTGTGTGAGGGTACATCCAGACCCTGTGTGAGGGTACAGCCAGACCCTGTGTGAGGGTACAGCCAGACCCTGTGTGAGGGTACATCCAGACCCTGTGTGAGGGTACAGCCAGACCCTGTGTGAGGGTACAGCCAGACCCTGTGTGAGGGTACAGCCAGACCCTGTGTGAGGGTACATCCAGACCCTGTGTGAGGGTACAGCCAGACCCTGTGTGAGGGTACAGCCAGACCCTGTGTGAGGGTACAGCCAGACCCTGTGTGAGGGTACAGCCAGACCCTGTGTGAGGGTACATCCAGACCCTGTGTGAGGGTACATCCAGACCCTGTGTGAGGGTACATCCAGACCCTGTGTGAGGGTACATCCAGACCCTGTGTGAGGGTACAGCCAGACCCTGTGTGAGGGTACATCCAGACCCTGTGTGAGGGTACAGCCAGACCCTGTGTGAGGGTACATCCAGACCCTGTGTGAGGGTACAGCCAGACCCTGTGTGAGGGTACAGCCAGACCCTGTGTGAGGGTACAGCCAGACCCTGTGTGAGGGTACATCCAGACCCTGTGTGAGGGTACAGCCAGACCCTGTGTGAGGGTACATCCAGACCCTGTGTGAGGGTACAGCCAGACCCTGTGTGAGGGTACAGCCAGACCCTGTGTGAGGGTACAGCCAGACCCTGTGTGAGGGTACATCCAGACCCTGTGTGAGGGTACAGCCAGACCCTGTGTGAGGGTACATCCAGACCCTGTGTGAGGGTACAGCCAGACCCTGTGTGAGGGTACATCCAGACCCTGTGTGAGGGTACAGCCAGACCCTGTGTGAGGGTACAGCCAGACCCTGTGTGAGGGTACAGCCAGACCCTGTGTGAGGGTACATCCAGACCCTGTGTGAGGGTACAGCCAGACCCTGTGTGAGGGTACAGCCAGACCCTGTGTGAGGGTACAGCCAGACCCTGTGTGAGGGTACAGCCAGACCCTGTGTGAGGGTACATCCAGACCCTGTGTGAGGGTACATCCAGACCCTGTGTGAGGGTACATCCAGACCCTGTGTGAGGGTACATCCAGACCCTGTGTGAGGGTACATCCAGACCCTGTGTGAGGGTACAGCCAGACCCTGTGTGAGGGTACAGCCAGACCCTGTGTGAGGGTACAGCCAGACCCTGTGTGAGGGTACAGCCAGACCCTGTGTGAGGGTACAGCCAGACCCTGTGTTCCCAAAGTTCACTTTTTAAAACTTTTTTCACTTTAGCAATAATCTGTGAAGTGTCGTCTTTGAAAAGAGATCAAACTTCAGTCTGTCGCTCTAAAGCATTCAAGATTTACCACAGTTTAAGTTGGAAATTTAATTTTCAGGTCTATGCTCAAAAAGTGAATAAATGGATTATAAATACAGTGTAAATATAATTTAGTACCATAAAATCCCCTTAAAAAATACAAAACATTAAATAAAAATATAGTATTTATAATACTAAAATATAGTACATTAATTTCACTGAAATATTTTTTGTGTCATTTTTGACCGACATGTGAAGAGAACCAGAGGGTTAAAAAAGGAGTGTGAGTTGACAACCAGAGCCTTCCCTCCGTCTCCAGAGAGATGTTATCAGCTCGCCTGTGTGTGTGTGTGTGTGTGTGTGTGTGTGTGTGTGTGTGTGTGTGTGCACAGCGCTGAGAGACAGGAATGCTCTCGCTCACCTGGATCTCCTCATTCTTCGTCTGCAGGCCTGCGTTCAGATCCTCCTCCTCCTCCAGACGGGAGCTGACGCTGCTTATCTCCACATCTTTCCTGACAGAACACAGACGGCAGAGAGAGAGCGTGAGGATGGGAGTGACAGCGCTAATTCACCAGCCGTTGTTTGCTAGCCGTAACCGATAAACGTCAGACATGTCTCAGGTTATTAAAAGTGCCAGTCAACAGCACGACATTTGAAGGACTTATTGATGGAGGCAGATTGTAAATTGTCCTGTACTGTATGTTGTTTTTTTAATAAAAGCCCAAAAGGCAAGTCGTTTCACTCGACGGACATCTTGGGAACACCCTGCACAGATATTTATATTGAACAGCTCCCATAAACATAAGCCTGTTGCTAAGGGAACGGAAAAATATGAGATGGGAGGACAACATTATATTTCAATGCTTTTATGTTCTTTTTCAAAAAAATTACATTCTCTATCAAAAGTTTTGCACACCCTGTGAAAATTTGCATTCACTAACAAAATATTTGCATCCGAAGAAACTTTTGCGTTCTGCAGTAAAAGTATTGCATTCCTCCAATAAACTTTGTGTTAGGTAACAAAACGTTTGCGTTCCACAAAGACACTTTGAATTCCCCCACAAAACTTTTGCATCCCAAGAAACTTTTGCGTTCCCAGAGAAATTCTTGCAAAGCTTTTGCCTTCTGTCTGTAGTAAAAGTATCGCATTCCCTCACACAACATATGCGTTCTCTAGTAGGAGTATGTTCCTCAGAGAAACATGCGTTTACTTCGAAAAAGTTATATGCAGTTTTGCGAGCAAACACAAATTTTTACTACAGAACGGTTTTACTGTAAAAATCGAAAACTTTTAAATAAAATATATCCGTGAATTGCGAATTGAAAATACGACCAATGGAAACATGCACATTTTTCAAAAACTCCAATATATATCGCAAAAAAGTTTTTATGCTCACATGAGGAGGTTTTACAGGGAACTCGAAAAAGGAATATTTTGCAAAACTGCAATGGAAACGTTTTTTGTTTACATTTACAGGTCTAGACTATAGGTGATGATACAACCTGACATCCGTATAAGTCGATCATTCTTTAAAGATGGCGCGGTGTGACTGGACAGAATACGAGACAGAGTTCTTTATTTAACTCATAAAAGACACAAGAATTACAGCAATACTGGATTCTAAACCTCAAAGAAACGCCCCAATCAGGAGCTGGAAGCAGAAATGAGGAGAAACACCAGAAACTCCTCATACGAGCCGCTCACAGTATAAGGGACTTTCCTGACATTAATGCTGGATAACACACACACACACACACACAAATATTGCAAACATTTTGCACAAATCTGTAATGGAAACCATGCTATTGAGATACTTTAAAATCAGAAATAAAGTCATACATGAAGTGATGAAGTCAGATATTACATCACAGTTATGAAAAATAGAGACTGGGACAGAAAGTCGTTAATACAAGAAATAAAGTGAAAAAGTGAGATATGAAACGGCAACTGTGAGAAATAATCACAATTAGCTTTTTTATAGAAGTAAACAGGTTTCCAGTTTCTACTCGAGTGGAGAAAGACTAAAATCAGTGTTGGCCAAGAATGAATTTCAATATCATATTTCATCAATATTTATATGATATCATATTTCATCAATATTTATATGATATCATATTTCATCAATCAACCATAACCAAACATGTGATGCCTCTATCAGAAAGCTGATTGGCTTCTATTCCTAAAGTCACCATATCGAGAAGTTATGACCCTCCCATACGGTCTCTGCTTTTAACCCTTCATTACTTTAAATATGAAAATCAGAAGGAAGGAAGGGATATTTATAACAATTTCCTTTTTTCTTCTCATTGGGCCTCCATGAAACATGGCTTTGGTTTCTTCAGAATAGACACGGCTCTGCAAACGAACAAGCCTGAACAGCTCCAGGAGCCGGAGGCTTCATCTCGTCGAAGATAACCCACAGATCCTGCTATAGACGAGAGCCATCAGACATCTTCCAGAGAGAGCACCTTCATATCATACACTCCGCTCAGACGTCGGACATCTCAGAGCATTCGCTTCAATGCGTTATTATATAGACGTTTATTCTCTATTGACGAGTTCAGGGATTCCAGGAATTCTTCAAACTATTTCAAAATTTCATTAATTAGCGATGCATGATATATCAGCCACCATATCGGTATCAGCTGATACATGTTATTTATATTTTTATCAATATATTTTTATTGTTATTGTTATCGGTCTGATGAGAAAATTTGGTCGATATATTAAAGCTGATAAATAATGTGTTATTTCCTTCAGCTGAGACACTTCAGATGCGCACTGTTCAACATGATGGTTTTGAAATTCTTGAAATATGATTGAATCACTTCAAAAAGGAAAATAGATTCAAGTGCAACATGTGTAGCGCAAGTCTGTCATATCGGCTTCATAAAATTATAATGAAACAATCATTATAGTTGACTAATTGGGAAATGATGAGACTTTTATTTTTGTAATCAGGCTCTCAAAAATTATAAAAAAATTGATTTAGATTTATCGGCCAATATATCGGTTATCGGCTTTCAGATATGTGACCCTGGACCACAAAAGCAGTCTTACGTGTCCACTTTTTAAAATTGAGATTTATACATCACCTGAAAGCTGAATAAATCAGCTTTCCATTGATGTATGGTTTGTTAGGATAGGACAATATTTGGCCGAGATACAACTATTTCAAATCGGGAATCTGAGGGTTAAAAAAAAATCTAAATATTGAGAAAATCGCCTTTAAAAGTTTCCATTTCTGTTGGCGATTGTGTTGCATCTACTTACAAAAATAACATTTTGATATATTTAAGGTAAGGAAATTTACTAAATATCTTCATGGATCATGATCTTTACTTAATATCCTAATGATTTTTGGCATAAAAGAAAAATTTATAATTTTAACCCATACATGTTGGCTATTGCCACAAATATACGCGTGCGACTTAAGACTGGTTTTGTGATCCAGGGTCACATATAAAGAATTATCGGTTATCGGTATCGGCCAAAAATTCAATTCAAAGAATCTGTGCATTGATTAATCAGTGAACTCGATATGAAGTCAGTGTTAGTAATACCTCCTGATCATCTCCTCCAGACTGGCCCTCATCTTGCCGATCTCGGGCCGGTTCTCCATGCCGTTCCTGCTGTCTCCCTCCAGCCTCCTCCGGCTCTTCTCCAGACCCGTCCTGTGTGTACGCTCCCGCTCCCGCAGATCCTCCAGACCCGTCCTGTGTGTACGCTCCCGCAGATCCTCCAGCTACAGGACACAGAGATGGGACGGCTGAAACCGGCTCACACACGGGACACTCTAACACACTCAAAGTCAAAAACGCTTAGCGTGTAGACTACGTGGCTTAATGTAACAAAACCGCGTTATTAAAAGACCGAACTCAGGAAACATCATACTAATAAAGAATACCATGTACAGAAAAAAAAAAAACGCAATGCATTTAATTACACATTAAGCATTTCCCTCCCATAGAAAACCATTATAAGAAAACGCTTAAAGGGGTCATCGGATGCAAAAATCACTGTTATATTGTGTTTGCATGTAAATGTGTCTTTGCAGTGTGTGGACACAACCACCATACACTGAAAAAAATCCATTCACTCCTTTTTTTTAATCCTCAAAAAGTCTAAACACTCTCAATAATAAAGCCGTTTGGATTTTCTGAGCAATATGATGTCATAATGCTCATGCTCCGCCCACAACTGCTAAAGGACTGTCTCGTATTAGCATATTTCCTGTATTAGCATATTTCCTGTATTAGCATATTTCCTGTATCAGCATATTTCCTGTATCAGCATATTTCCTGTATTAGCATATTTCCTGTATCAGCATATTTCTTGTATCAGCATATTTCCTGTATTAGCATATTTCCTGTATTAGCATATTTCCTGTATTAGCATATTTCCTGTATCAGCATATTTCCTGTATCAGCATATTTCCTGTATTAGCATATTTCCTGTATTAGCATATTTCCTGTATCTGCATATTTCCTGTATTAGCATATTTCCTGTATCAGCATATTTCCTGTATCTGCATATTTCCTGTATCAGCATATTTCCTGTATCAGCATATTTCCTGTATTAGCATATTTCCTGTATCAGCATATTTCCTGTATTAGCATATTTCCTGTATCAGCATATTTCCTGTATCAGCATATTTCCTGTATTAGCATATTTCCTGTATCAGCATATTTCCTGTATTAGCATATTTCCTGTATCAGCATATTTCCTGTATCAGCATATTTCCTGTATTAGCATATTTCCTGTATCAGCATATTTCCTGTATCAGCATATTTCCTGTATTAGCATATTTCCTGTATCAGCATATTTCCTGTATCAGCATATCTCCTGTATCTGCATATTTCCTGTATTAGCATATTTCCTGTTTTAGGAAATTGCCTCAGCCATTTATATACTGTACGCCAAGGCATCACTTTATGTGTCTTGTGTCAACATGCCCCACGGAAGGGGGGGGATGGGGGGGGGGGGGGGGGGTTGAGCAGTTGCTCATTATCATTTACACCAAAATGGGTCCCTATGAACAGAGCTGTTTTTGAGGAGGTAAAAAGGTGTTGTTTAGTATGTTACAAACTTTACATGAAGACCCTAAAGAATCATACTAACTTGTGGAAAATGGGCATCCGATTAATGACACTGATAAAAGTAACTAAGTCACACACTTAGTTACTTTAAGGAAGTAACGCAATAATGTGATGCATTACTTTTCTAAAAAAGTAAGTCACACAATTAGTTACTTTTTAAGGGAGTAACGCAATATTGTAATGCATTATTTTCAATGTAACGTTCCCCAACACTGTTCTGGACCGCAGACACACACTCACATCTTCCGCCTGAAGCTTTAGCTTGGCTTTCTCTCTGGTCAAGAGGTTCACCTTCTCTTCCTCGCACTGCAAGTCCTTGACGGCCTGCTGAAGAGAAAACAGAGAATCTTCTGAGTCTGTCGAGCAGATGTGGCATAAATCTGACCAGGATGCTTTCATTCGCCCGATCACACAAGATGTCAGAGGAAGCATGATGTCTTAATCAAATCAGACCCTGAAAGGCACATTCATTCCTGTCTAAAGCAAAGCAAAGCAAACAAAAGAGCAAACCACCCCGCGCCAACCCAACACTTTGGGTTTTGACTCCTTGAATGAAGAGCTCAAATAACCATCTGACAACTCTGGCAACTGGGTTGAGAAGGTAAAACCACCGGGCGTAAATCACACAGATGAGCTGCTACTGTTGGACATCTGGCTTTCGTTACTCAACACCGCTCGTAGAGTTTTATAGAGCACAAGAGAGATCGAGAGAAGAGAAAAAGACACTTCTTGACTTTCCAAGGTGAACTTAACAGTGCTCATCAACATGAACACAAATACTGAATACAGCGGCCAATGAAGGGATGATGTTCGGAGGGGAAAATATTTCATATTTTTTAAATATGAGTGAAGAACAAAACACTAAACTTGGCCAAGGGATTTATCTGACAAAATTATTTGGCAGATGGTTTATTTTACTATGCAAAAAATATGAAAAACAAAAAGCTCACAGGAAAAAGCTCACACATTGACTACAGCATAATCAGTTCAGTTATTAATTTTGGGTTGGTTCTCTCTTATTTTTGGATGTGTTCATAATTTCTTGCCACAAATTATGTTAGCAGAATTTGTAATGTTTCATTGCATTATTATCACATACAAAAATCGATTCCAAGCACAACTACACAATATGCTTACAACATCTTGAATAAATGTTCAATAAAAGAATGAAAATCCAGCTTTAATCCAGCACAACGTTTATGTGTCTATGTGGTGTTTTTAATATGCTTTAACACAAACCATGTGTAAGTTCATAAGTCGACAGCATTGCTGAGTATTTTCTGCTTAAAACTGCAGTGAACCAAAGACAGTCTCAAAAACACGGTGAATCGCTGGTGTTTCTGACGTCACAAACGACCTTGTAACCAATCAGATCAACAACCAAAACCAAAACGTGACAATGAAGATGTATTATTATTTCATTGGGAAAAAAAATATTATACCATACGTTTTTTTTTTTTTTAAAGACGAAATTCTTATTTCTGTCCTTATGCCCCATGAACAACATTTTAATTAATTTGAACTTAGAATCACATAGATGTGCATTCAAGCCAGGATGTGTATGAATTGCATTTTAATGCATATCCAAATTAATAAATCTTGACAAAAAAAAATCATAAAACAGCATCACGACACGGATGCATGAAGACATATGACTTCTGAAGTACCTTGGAACATTTGTTCTGAATTATCATAAAAAATACATGAATAATTCATCAATTTTATAATCCGTCTCTATCACTAGAGAGTGCGTACTCGAGCCACGCACTGTGTTTTGATCAGTAATTTCAGAACAGTTCACAGCTGCAACTCATTATAAACCATTTTGCAGGAAATATTTTTCATTATTTAAGAAATAATCACAGCAGTGACCTGAACTCTCTAAGTTACTTTCCAGATTAAAGTAGGAAACGACTTGTTGTGCCAGAGGGAAGTGAACGCTAACCCGTTAACGACCCCGACTTGTCTTCCAGATGCGTCTGTCCCATGCAAAAGAAAAACCTGTGCTGTTTGCCTCACCCTTACACCACTGCATCCCTGAAAACCCCCAGTGAAAACTGTCCAACATCTGTCTAAGCACCACCAGTGGGACACACTGCTACTGTTCATACTGATCATTAACAGAGAATGCAACCCCATGTCATTTCACGAGCCTCACCTGGCTCCCCTCCAGCAGCTGCTCCTTCTCCTCCTGCAGCGTCTGCAGCCGGCCGCTCTTCTGGGCCTCGGAGAGCCTCCTCGTCACACACTCGCAGGACTACAGAGAGTGGGAGAAGTTACACTGGTAAACGTGTGCAGTTTGGAAAATTGTTGCAACTGTGACCAAGTCACAAAGTTGCAAAAAGAGAAATGCATTTGTAATATGACAATTAAATTCGCCGTTATGGGAATTAAATTCGCAATTACAAGTAATAAAGTTGCAATTACGAGTAATAAAGTCGCAATTACGAGTAATAAAGTTGCAATTACGAGTAATAAAGTTGCAATTATGAGTAATAAAGTTGCAATTACGAGTGATAAAGTCGCAATTACGAGTAAGTCGCAATTACGAGTAATAAAGTCGCAATTACGAGTAATAAAGTCGCAATTACGAGTAATAGTCGCAATTACGAGTAATAAAGTTGCAATTACGAGTAATAAAGTTGCAATTACGAGTAATAAAGTCGCAATTACGAGAAATAAAGACGCAATTACAAGTAATAAAGTTGCAATTACGAGTATTAAACTTGCAATTACAAGTAATAGTCGCAATTACGAGTAATAAAGTCGCAATTACAGGTAATAAAGTCGCAATTACGAGTAATAAAGTTGCAATTACGAGTAATAAAGTCGCAATTACGAGTAAGTCGCAATTACGAGTAATAAAGTTGCAATTACAAGTAATAAAGTTGCAATTACGAGTAATAAAGTTGCAATTACAAGTAATAAAGTTGCAATTACGAGTAAGTCGCAATTACGAGTAATAAAGTCGCAATTACGAGTAATAAAGTCGCAATTACGAGTAATAAAGTCGCAATTATGAGTAATAAAGTTGCAATTATGAGTAATAAAGTTGCAATTACGAGTAATAAAGTCACAATTACGAGTAATAAAGTTGCAATTACGAGTAATAGTTGCAATTATGAGTAATAAAGTTGCAATTACAAGTAATAAAGTCGCAATTACGAGTAATAAAGTTGCAATTACGAGTAATAAAGTAACAATTACGAGTAATAAAGTAACAATTACGAGTAATAAAGTCGCAATTATGAGTAATAAAGTCGCAATTACGAGTAATAGTCACAATTAAAGAAATAGTCACAATTTTGAGCAATAAAGTCTTAATGCGAGAAATAGTCACAATTACGAGTAATAAAGTCGCAATTACGAGTAATAAAGTCGCAATTATGAGTAATAAAGTTGCAATTACGAGTAATAAAGTCACAATTACGAGTAATAAAGTTGCAACTACGAGTAATAGTTGCAATTATGAGTAATAAAGTTGCAATTACAAGTAATAAAGTCGCAATTACGAGTAATAAAGTTGCAACTACGAGTAATAAAGTTGCAATTACGAGTAATAAAGTAACAATTACGAGTAATAAAGTCGCAATTACGAGTAATAAAGTTGCAATTACGAGTAATAAAGTTGCAATTACGAGTAATAAAGTAACAATTACGAGTAATAAAGTCACAATTATGAGTAATAAAGTCGCAATTACGAGTAATAGTCACAATTGAAGAAATAGTCACAATTTTGAGCAATAAAGTCTTAATACGAGAAATAGTCACAATTACCGAGTAATAAAGTCGCAATTATCAGTAATAAAGTCGCAATTACGAGATATAGTTGCCATCGTGAGAAATGTTCTAATATGATAAATAAAGTCACATTTACAATAAATAGTGACAATTACGAGAAATTTTCAAAATTACGAAAAATAGTCACAGTTAGAAGAAATAAAGTCACAATTATGAGTAATAAAGTCGCAATTACGAGTAATAAAGTCACAATTGAAGAAATAGTCACAATTTTAAACAATGAAGTCTTAATACGAGAAATAAAGTCACAATTACGATTAATAAAGTCGCAATTATGAGTAATAAAGTCGCAATTACGAGTAATAAAGTCACAATTGAAGAAATAGTCACAATTTTGAGCAATGAAGTCTTAATACGAGAAATAAAGTCACAATTACGATTAATAAAGTCGCAATTACGAGTAATAGTCGCAATTACGAGTAAGTCGCAATTACGAGTAATAAAGTCACAATTACGAGTCATAAAGTCGCAATTACGAGTAATAAAGTCGCAATTACGAGTAATAGTCACAATTGAAGAAATAGTCACAATACGAGAAATAAAGTCACAATTACAAGTAATAAAGTCGCAATTACGAGTAATAAAGTCGTAATTACAAGTAATAAAGTCGCAATTATGAGTAATAAAGTCGCAATTACGAGATATATTTGCCATTTTGAGAAATAATGTTCTAATATGATAGTCACATTTACAAGAAATAGTAACAATTACGAGAAATATTAATAATTACGAAAAATAGTCACAGTTATAAGAAATAAAGTCACAATTACCGTACGAGAAATAGTTGCCATCATGAGAAATAAAAGTTATACTATGAGAAATAAAATCGCAATTACAAGAAATTATAGCAATAACTAGAAATAAAGTCTCAATTATTAGAAATAGTCAGTTATTAGAAATAGTTGCAATTACAATAAATAAAATCAATCATGTCACAATTATAAGTAAAAGTCACAATTACGAGAAATAGTTGCAACTACAAGTCACATTTATGAGTGAAAGTCGCAACTACAAGAAATAAAACCACAATTACCATAAATTGTCATAATTGTGAGAAATAAAGTCGCACTTATGAGAAATAGTCAGAATCATGAGAAATAAAGTCACAATTACAAGAAATAAAGTCTCAATATGAAAAGATGTAATCACGAAAGTTGCAATTTCATAAATTAAAAAAAAAAAGGCTCACACTGACTTTGTATGTGGCAGATGTGATTTGTTTCAACAAAGACATGAGGGACTAATAGAGGACGAAAGAGTGTGCGCGCGTGTGTGTATGTGTGTGCGCATGTGCGTGTGTGTGTGCGTGCGTGTGTGAGAGTGTGTGTGTGTGTGTGCGTGCGTGTGAGTGTGTGTGTGTGTGTGTGTGTGCGTGTGCGTGTGTGTGCGCATGTGTGTGTGTGTGCGTGAGTGTGTGAGAGTGTGTGTGTATGTGTGCGCATGTGTGTGTGTGTGTGTGTGTGCGTGCGTGCGTGCGTGTGTGTGTGAGTGTGCGTGTGTGTGTGTGTGTGTGTGAGTGTGTGAGAGTGTGTGTGTGTGCGTGCGTGTGTGTGTGTGTGCGTGTGTGTGTGTGAGCGTGTGCGTGCGTTTGTGTGTGAGAGTGTGTGTGTATGTGTGCGTGTGTGTGCGTGCGTGCGTGTGTGTGCGAGTGTGCGTGTGTGTGTGTGTGTGAGTGTGAGAGCGTGTGAGTGTGTGTGTGTGTGTGTGTGTGTGTGTGTGTGTGTGCGTGTGCGCGTGTGTGTGTGCGTGTGTGTGTGTGTGTGTGCGTGAGCGTGTGCGTGCGTTTGAGTGTGTGCGTGCGTGCATGTGCGTGTGTGTGTGTGTGTGTTTAGGCCTGTCGGAGCTTTGAGAAGCAGATGTAGAGCAGAAGGGTAGAGAAGCTCCTCGAATACTTTCATCCTGATACACAGCTGTCGTTTCACTTCCCTCTGAACTCAAATAAACATAAACGAGAAGTATGAGCAGATGAATATCTCCAAACATCTGCAGTTACTGTGAATTGTTACGAGATGAGACAAAGATTACGGACTGCGAGCTGTAATTTAAAGGTAGCACACCGAGCCTGCATTAGAAGCCAGCACTGCTTTATGAAGTGCAGTTAAGGTAACAATTATTATGATCATGTCACAAAGCCTAAGGAACTTACTATATTTTTGAACATTTCAAGGGTTTTGTTTTCAATTTAGAAATAATGAAAGCTGGATGTCATGCTCTTAATTTAGCTATTTATGTTTGAGTTGAGTTGAGTGCAAAAACCCACAGTTTTGCTATGGCAACAAATGAACTACAAACTGTTTAACTTGAAGAGTAAAAGAGCAATAAAGCGGTACAGGTCTGGTCTTGAGTACCACAGGATCTGACACATGCAGCATGGACAACATCTCACACAAACACAACTACAGGATCCTGACAACTGCTGTCAGAACAACCCACCAAAGGTGTAAGATAAAGTGAAAGACAGTCTGAATGATGAGAAATAAAGTTGTAATTATAAGATATAAAGTCTAAATAACAAAAAATAAAGTTGCATTTAAGAAATAGTGAGCAATGAAAACGTTTCAAATGTAGCCGAGTTTCCGTTACCCGTCAAAGTGCACAAATTGAAATTGCGAATTGAAAATACGCCCAATGGAAACACGTCAATTTCGCAAAAACTCCCATTTATCGCAGGCAATTCGAAAAATAAATATTTCGCAAAACTGCAATTTACAGTAACCTGACGTAGATGACGTAGATACGTCTCCTTCGATTCATAATAATTATTAATATATACATAAATATACCAATATCCGTCGCTATGATTTTTGGAGTGACTTATCGCGAGAGGAAAAAATGACGCTTTAGTCGAATAACATCGGTTAATGGAAACGGCGTCATTTCGCAATCGCTTTTCATCGACATTTAGAAATAATCGCAAAAGTTTTGCGCAAATCTGTAATGGAACGTGTCTAGTGACCTTCACAATTGCAAGAAATAGAGTTTCAATTCTGAGAAATATAGTTGAAATTATGAAAAATAGTTGCAATTCCGAAAAATAAAGTTTTTTAATTACGAGAAATATAGTCACAGTTATGAGAAATATATAGTCGCAATTACATGAAATACATTTTACAATTACAAAATATAAAATTGCAATTACACGAAATAAAGTTGCATTCATTCAAAATGGTCACAATTAGAAGTCATGTAAGATAAACATTTGCAATTATGAAAAATAGTTCTAACAGTGACAAATCAATTTAACAGTGACAAAAGTCTCAATATGAAAAGTATAGTTGCAATTATGAGAAATAAAGCCCTAATTGTAAGATATAGTCACTTTTTTACTCGAAGCTTCCTTAAAGTTTCTCTGACTTTAGTTTTACCTGAATATTTCCAAATACATACTTACAAGTTTTAAAGTCTTACAACTTACAACCTTATTATCTGAAGTTAGAATCTAGATTAGTCCCAAGTTCCAACGAAAAAAGTGTAGCTCAACGATTAAAGTACACATTCAAATGATATTCTCCAGACTTGTAATGATGCATGATTTACAGTGGAAGAGCCTCAGCGGAGCAGATCATCGGTGTACAGTACGAGCACGGGTCAAGCGTGTGTCAGGATCATCGCTGTACAGTACGAGCACGGGTCAAGCGTGTGTCAGGATCATCGCTGTACAGTACGAGCACGGGTCAAGCGTGTGTCAGGATCATCGCTGTACAGTACGAGCACGGGTCAAGCGTGTGTCAGGATCATCGCTGTACAGTACGAGCACGGGTCAAGCGTGTGTCAGGATCATCGCTGTACAGTACGAGCACGGGTCAAGCGTGTGTCAGGATCATCGCTGTACAGTACGAGCACGGGTCAAGCGTGTGTCAGGATCATCGCTGTACAGTACGAGCACGGGTCAAGCGTGTGTCAGGATCATCGCTGTACAGTACGAGCACGGGTCAAGCGTGTGTCAGGATCATCGCTGTACAGTACGAGCACGGGTCAAGCGTGTGTACAGTACGAGCACGGGTCAAGCGTGTGTCAGGATCATCGCTGTACAGTACGAGCACGGGTCAAGCGTGTGTCAGGATCATCGCTGTACAGTACGAGCACGGGTCAAGCGTGTGTACAGTACGAGCACGGGTCAAGCGTGTGTCAGGATCATCGCTGTACAGTACGAGCACGGGTCAAGCATGTGTCAGGATCATCGCTGTACTGTACGAGCACGGGTCAAGCGTGTGTCAGGATCATCGCTGTACTGTACGATCACGGGTCAAGCGTGTGTCATGATCATCGCTGTACTGTACGAGCACCGGTCAAGCGTGTGTCAGGATCATCGGTGTACAGTACGAGCACGGGTCAAGCGTGTGTCAGGATCATCGGTGTACAGTACGAGCACGGGTCAAGCGTGTGTCAGGATCATCGCTGTACAGTACGAGCACGGGTCAAGCGTGTGTCAGGATCATCGCTGTACAGTACGAGCACGGGTCAAGCGTGTGTCAGGATCATCGCTGTACAGTACGAGCACGGGTCAAGCGTGTGTCAGCCAGAGTGTGTGAAGCTCCTCAGTACCTGCTTCCCCCGCTCCGCTGAGGTCAGTGTGTTCTCCAGCTCCTGCAGACGCTCCTCCAGATGCTCACAGCGCTGCCCGGCCCGCCGGAGGCTCTCCTGCTCCTGGAGATCAGAGAACCAGAGGCAATCATGAGTCACACTTCACACCGCATTCAGCCTCAGGGGAACAACTCCACAGGATGATGACAGGAGAAAGAGACGCGAAAGAGGCTCAACGTGTAGAGCAGCAGCTGAGCGGTTCACAATCGTCATGTGATCTGAAGACTGTGGCTTCTAAAAGCATTAAAAGGATAACCAAATTTACAATAACATTTCAAATGAAAATCACTATTCCGTAATTGTCGCAATTATGAGAAGTCCTATTTGCAAGATAAACATTTGCAATTTTTAAAAATAGTTGCAATTATGAGAAAAAAGATGTAATTACAAGAAATATAGCCATAATTACGAGCAGTAGTAATTACGAGAAATATAGCCATAATTACTAGTAGTAATTACGAGAAAAACAGCCATAATTACGAGTAGTAGTAATTACGAGAAATTTAGCCATAATTACTAGTAGTAATTACGAGAAATATAGCCATAATTACGAGTAGTAGTAATTACGAGAAATTTTGCCATAATTACGAGTAGTAGTAATTACGAGAAATATAGCCATAATTACGAGTAGTAGTAATTACGAGAAATATAGCCATAATTACGAGTAGTAGTAATTACGAGAAATATAGCCATAATTACGAGTAGTAATTACGAGAAATATAGCCATAATTACAAGTAGTAGTAATTACGAGAAATATAGCCATAATTACGAGTAGTTGTAATTACGAGAAATATAGCCATAATTACGAGTAGTAGTAATTACGAGAAATTTAGCCATAATTACTAGTAGTAATTACGAGAAGTAACCATAATTATGAGAAATATAGTTGCAATTACAAGATATAGATGCAATTATGAAAAAGTCACAATTACAAGAATTAGCCACAATTACAAGAAAGTTGCAATTAAAAGAGTCGCAATTTTGAGAAATAAAGTCGCAATTACGAGAAATAGTCACAATTACAAAAAAATAGTTGCAATTAAAAGAAATAGTAGCAACTATGAGAAATAAAGATGCAATTACAAGAAAGTCACAATCACAATAAATATAGTCACAATTATAAGAAATATAGTTGCAATTACAAGAAATACTCGCAATTATGAGAAATACAGTCACAATTACGAGAAATATAGTTGTAAGAAATATAGTTGCAATTACAAGAAATATAGTTGCAATTACAAGAAATAGTTGCAATTACGACAAATATAGTCACAATTAAAAGAAATGTAGTAAAATTACGAGAAATAAATCACTAGGAAAAAAAAGTTGCAATTACGAGAAAAATTGCCAACATGACAAAAGAAATATGAGAAATAAAGATACCTTCTCCAACAGCCTCACATATTCAGAGGGTCACGACAGGAAAAAGAGCAACAAAAGAGACTCAAAATGTAAAACCTCGTATCCAGCAGCTGAGCGGTTCACAGTCGTCCTGGGATGTGAAGACAGAGGCTTCTAGAAGCATGAGAAGGACAAAATTATCTTCTCTCGACGAAGCGGATCATTTATCAAACTAGTCCCAACAGGACATAAAAGCTCCGCTTTCTGATCTCTCCTTAGAAACTTGTACTTTGATACGTGTCATCATCGCTAAAGTATCTGTACCACGTTAAAAACACACAAATATGAGGGTCCTTGCAAAGTTGGCACTGGATGCGTTATGCATATTTTTTCCATAAAAGTGCTTATTGTGCTCTGAAGCTCTGAATTCAATCACCCTGACAAGTGCCCTCACTCATACGTGTTTGACTAGCTAGTAAATCTCTGTTTATAACACTTTCTTATCAACTAAGACATGAATGGAAGTGTTACACAACAATATGTTTGTCTGAGAGAGACAAAACACCAATGGTTCCACTTGTGTCAAAATCCTACAAAATGCACGCATTGTGGAAATAGGCGTAATATGGTATCGGTTGATTCATTCATTAAACACAATGCATAGACACCCCTGATCCACTTGCAAACAGTAATTAGTGGGTTTTGCCAAAACACTGCTATGATTTCCACCTGGCGGATGATAAAACATTCGAGACTTAGTTTGAAGGAAGCACTCTCTAGGGAATATCACACTTGGGAATATCAAAATATCTTTTGACTTTTACCCATAAGGACTGTCCTATCAATGTCCTAACAACTGCATAGCAACCTATTAACAACGCCCTGACAACCATACACAACACATAAGCATTGTTTTGCAAGCTCACATTACATTTTTGCAATTCTGAAATGATGCACTTACTTTTCAACAAAAGTATCTAGTTCATTATATGATGATATAAATGATCAATTACAACATTAAAATGCATTCATTTGTCAGACAGTTTTATCTAAAGCAACTCAACAGTGAAGTGAAGGCAAACATTCACAGGTAGGCGTTCTCTGGGAATCAAACCCATGACTTTGGCGTAACCGGCACCATAAACATGCATTATCAGGAGAACACACACACACACACACACACACACGCGCAGTACCTGATGGAGTGGGACTGATGTGGAGAAACTGTCCCAGTCCAGGTCCTCATGCTCCGCTTCTACATCCGAGAGGGAGCGACGGACAGAGGAAACCTGACGAACTCCCTCCATCTCTGAGAAACTGCAGGGAGTGGATGTGAGCGGGACGCCCTCCTGCCCGAGTCTCCAACAGCTGGAGGATAAACCCAGCAGGCGTCCAGCTGTTGGAGAAGTAACTCATCCAGCGCCGGCTCGTTCAGAAGTCTGCCCTGGTCCAACACAGACCGGCGCTCGTGTTCGGGACGAGGTGTAGAAGAACAAACGGTGCGACGCCCCGAAAGAGCTCGTGTTATTCTCAAGATTAAAGCGAATGAATGAGAAACGCCGCGGCTCTCTCCTGCATTTATTTAAAAAAACAATCCATGCCTACAGTCTGGAAAATGTCTGAGTGTCAGAAGAACAAAGCTATTATTGTAATCTATGTAGAAATCTGTTTGCCTTTCATTTTCTACATGAATCACCAGACAAAACACTCAAAGCACTCAGACATCAACCATTTACATCTCCAACAGGTGAACCAAGAACCGTTACAGACGCTGATCATATCTCAGCCGGCGTGACTGAACCAACACATGTCATCTAGGGTGGATGTAGTGTGTTATTGGTGAATTGCATTCTCAACTACATACCATGTGATGATGGCCTACACCCACTCTATGCATTGGCTGAGACTGCGTAGAGTTTCAGACAAAATAATGGTGTATTATTTCACCATTTACCATTACCATTAACGACTTCACAATCTGCTTCAAATATGAGCATAAATTATAACTAAACAATCTTCCCACTTTCCCAAGGAATGAATATCAACAGATGTTCTTGTGCAACTGTTGAGAAGGGAGTCCGTAAAAACAACAAAAACTTCTCTGGGGTTCACTGACAATTAGCAAAGTATTTTCAGACTTCAGAATAATATTGGTAGCGTTTATGGTTTCGTGGCACTACACAACAGACTCATTAAGTGTGAAAACAAAACCTAAATTGCTGTAAATATTTTGAAAGTGTGGATAAAATGTGGTACTCTAAAGAATAATTCATGAGTTTATATCTCAGTACAGCACATGACAATCATCTGATAATGTCAAACCGCTGACTACGGCTTTGCTTTTGCATATCACTGTAAAACATCATTCATATAATGATCTTTAATATATGAAGTGCATTGATTTATAGAGGTTTAGCTTTAATCCATTATGAGTATTTAAAGAGTTTTGCATGTAACTCATCAGTAGATGTTTCTGTCTTGCACCAGCAGGATCTCAATCTGCTTTCAGTTACTCTATTAGATTCTTGGCCCAAAAGCGATTAGTTAATGACTGATAATGGCCATTTTACTGCCATATAAAAATGTTGTCATAGAAGGTTGTACAGCAGACATGAGGTTTGTGTATCACACTTTGAATGAGTGGGGTCTCATTTACAAATCCAGCCCAGGAACTACACACGTAATCCAGACCGTAATGTTTGCCCACATGTTCAGGAGGGCTTCAGTGTTTCTGAAGAAACGTTCCCCGTATTTCACATGATCAGAGATTAGATGCTACACAAAGTGCAATCAACACTTTACTTTGCCTTTTTGCTGAGAACCTCGTTTAAAGTTAGATACTGAAGCTAACACCCGCCATGGAATAAACATGGTAATTACGACTTCTTATCTTGCAATTATTACTTTTTACTTGGAATTTTTAGTTTCTTGAAATTGTGAGACTTTTTCCCCATAGAAAAGTGAAATTACATCTCGCAATTCTGGCTTTTTTCTCAGAATTTTGGGTTTACATCTCTCAGTTCTGTCCTTTTCCTTGATATTTTGGGTTTACATCTCTCAGTTCTGTCCTTTTTCTCAGAATTTTGGGTTTACATCTCTCAGTTCTGTCCTTTTCCTTGATATTTTGGGTTTACATCTCTCAGTTCTGTCCTTTTTCTCAGAATTTTGGGTTTACATCTCTCAGTTCTGTCCTTTTCTTTGATATTTTGGGTTTACATCTCTCAGTTCTGTCCTTTTCCTTGATATTTTGGGTTTACATCTCTCAGTTTTGTCCTTTTTCTCAGGATTTTGGGTTTACATCTCTCAGTTCTGTCCTTTTTCTTAATATTTTGGGTTTACATCTCTCAGTTCTGTCCTTTTTCTTGATATTTTGGGTTTACATCTCTCAGTTCTGTCCTTTTTCTCAGAATTTTGGGTTTACATCTCTCAGTTCTGTCCTTTTCCTTGATATTTTGGGTTTACATCTCTCAGTTCTGTCCTTTTTCTCAGAATTTTGGGTTTACATCTCTCAGTTCTGTCCTTTTCTTTGATATTTTGGGTTTACATCTCTCAGTTCTGTCCTTTTTCTCAGAATTTTGGGTTTACATCTCTCAGTTCTGTCCTTTTTCTTGATATTTTGGGTTTACATCTCTCAGTTCTGTCCTTTTTCTTGACATTTTGGGTTTACATCTCTCAGTTCTGTCCTTTTTCTTGATATTTTGGGTTTACATCTCGCAATTCTGGCTTTTTTCTCAGAATTTTGGGTTTACATCTCTCAGTTCTGTCCTTTTTCTTGATATTTTGGGTTTACATCTCTCAGTTCTGTCCTTTTCCTTGATATTTTGGGTTTACATCTCTCAGTTCTGTCCTTTTTCTCAGAATTTTGGGTTTACATCTCTCAGTTCTGTCCTTTTCCTTGATATTTTGGGTTTACATCTCTCAGTTCTGTCCTTTTTCTCAGAATTTTGGGTTTACATCTCTCAGTTCTGTCCTTTTCCTTGATATTTTGGGTTTACATCTCTCAGTTTTGTCCTTTTTCTCAGGATTTTGGGTTTACATCTCTCAGTTCTGTCCTTTTTCTTAATATTTTGGGTTTACATCTCTCAGTTCTGTCCTTTTTCTTGATATTTTGGGTTTACATCTCTCAGTTCTGTCCTTTTTCTCAGAATTTTGGGTTTACATCTCTCAGTTCTGTCCTTTTCCTTGATATTTTGGGTTTACATCTCTCAGTTCTGTCCTTTTTCTTGACATTTTGGGTTTACATCTCTCAGTTCTGTCCTTTTTCTTGATATTTTGGGTTTACATCTCGCAATTCTGGCTTTTTTCTCAGAATTTTGGGTTTACATCTCTCAGTTCTGTCCTTTTTCTTGATATTTTGGGTTTACATCTCTCAGTTCTGTCCTTTTCCTTGATATTTTGGGTTTACATCTCTCAGTTCTGTCCTTTTTCTCAGAATTTTGGGTTTACATCTCTCAGTTCTGTCCTTTTCCTTGATATTTTGGGTTTACATCTCTCAGTTCTGTCCTTTTTCTCAGAATTTTGGGTTTACATCTCTCAGTTCTGTCCTTTTCCTTGATATTTTGGGTTTACATCTCTCAGTTCTGTCCTTTTTCTCAGAATTTTGGGTTTACATCTCTCAGTTCTGTCCTTTTCCTTGATATTTTGGGTTTACATCTCTCAGTTTTGTCCTTTTTCTCAGGATTTTGGGTTTACATCTCTCAGTTCTGTCCTTTTTCTTAATATTTTGGGTTTACATCTCTCAGTTCTGTCCTTTTTCTTGATATTTTGGGTTTACATCTCTCAGTTCTGTCCTTTTTCTCAGAATTTTGGGTTTACATCTCTCAGTTCTGTCCTTTTCCTTGATATTTTGGGTTTACATCTCTCAGTTCTGTCCTTTTTCTCAGAATTTTGGGTTTACATCTCTCAGTTCTGTCCTTTTCTTTGATATTTTGGGTTTACATCTCTCAGTTCTGTCCTTTTTCTCAGAATTTTGGGTTTACATCTCTCAGTTCTGTCCTTTTTCTTGATATTTTGGGTTTACATCTCTCAGTTCTGTCCTTTTTCTTGACATTTTGGGTTTACATCTCTCAGTTCTGTCCTTTTTCTTGATATTTTGGGTTTACATCTCGCAATTCTGGCTTTTTTCTCAGAATTTTGGGTTTACATCTCTCAGTTCTGTCCTTTTTCTTGATATTTTGGGTTTACATCTCTCAGTTCTGTCCTTTTCCTTGATATTTTGGGTTTACATCTCTCAGTTCTGTCCTTTTTCTCAGAATTTTGGGTTTACATCTCTCAGTTCTGTCCTTTTCCTTGATATTTTGGGTTTACATCTCTCAGTTCTGTCCTTTTTCTCAGAATTTTGGGTTTACATCTCTCAGTTCTGTCCTTTTCCTTGATATTTTGGGTTTACATCTCTCAGTTTTGTCCTTTTTCTCAGGATTTTGGGTTTACATCTCTCAGTTCTGTCCTTTTTCTTAATATTTTGGGTTTACATCTCTCAGTTCTGTCCTTTTTCTTGATATTTTGGGTTTACATCTCTCAGTTCTGTCCTTTTCCTTGATATTTTGGGTTTACATCTCTCAGTTCTGTCCTTTTTCTCAGAATTTTGGGTTTACATCTCTCAGTTCTGTCCTTTTCCTTGATATTTTGGGTTTACATCTCTCAGTTCTGTCCTTTTTCTCAGAATTTTGGGTTTACATCTCTCAGTTCTGTCCTTTTCCTTGATATTTTGGGTTTACATCTCTCAGTTTTGTCCTTTTTCTCAGGATTTTGGGTTTACATCTCTCAGTTCTGTCCTTTTTCTTAATATTTTGGGTTTACATCTCTCAGTTCTGTCCTTTTTCTTGATATTTTGGGTTTACATCTCTCAGTTCTGTCCTTTTTCTCAGAATTTTGGGTTTACATCTCTCAGTTCTGTCCTTTTCCTTGATATTTTGGGTTTACATCTCTCAGTTCTGTCCTTTTTCTCAGAATTTTGGGTTTACATCTCTCAGTTCTGTCCTTTTCTTTGATATTTTGGGTTTACATCTCTCAGTTCTGTCCTTTTTCTCAGAATTTTGGGTTTACATCTCTCAGTTCTGTCCTTTTTCTTGATATTTTGGGTTTACATCTCTCAGTTCTGTCCTTTTTCTTGACATTTTGGGTTTACATCTCTCAGTTCTGTCCTTTTTCTTGATATTTTGGGTTTACATCTCTCAGTTCTGTCCTTTTTCTTGATATTTTGGGTTTACATCTCTCAGTTCTGTCCTTTTCCTTGATATTTTGGGTTTACATCTCTCAGTTCTGTCCTTTATCTTGATATTTTGGGTTTACATCTCTCAGTTCTGTCCTTTTCCTTGATATTTTGGGTTTACATCTCTCAGTTCTGTCCTTTTTCTCAGAATTTTGGGTTTACATCTCTCAGTTCTGTCCTTTTCCTTGATATTTTGGGTTTACATCTCTCAGTTCTGTCCTTTTCTTTGATATTTTGGGTTTACATCTCTCAGTTCTGTCCTTTTTCTCAGAATTTTGGGTTTACATCTCTCAGTTCTGTCCTTTTCCTTGATATTTTGGGTTTACATCTCTCAGTTCTGTCCTTTTTCTTGACATTTTGGGTTTACATCTCTCAGTTCTGTCCTTTTTCTTGATATTTTGGGTTTACATCTCTCAGTTCTGTCCTTTTTCTCAGAATTTTGGGTTTACATCTCTCAGTTCTGTCCTTTTTCTTGATATTTTGGGTTTACATCTCTCAGTTCTGTCCTTTTCCTTGATATTTTGGGTTTACATCTCTCAGTTCTGTCCTTTTTCTCAGAATTTTGGGTTTACATCTCTCAGTTCTGTCCTTTTCTTTGATATTTTGGGTTTACATCTCTCAGTTCTGTCCTTTTTCTCAGAATTTTGGGTTTACATCTCTCAGTTCTGTCCTTTTCCTTGATATTTTGGGTTTACATCTCTCAGTTCTGTCCTTTTCTTTGATATTTTGGGTTTACATCTCTCAGTTCTGTCCTTTTCCTTGATATTTTGGGTTTACATCTCTCAGTTCTGTCCTTTTCCTTGATATTTTGGGTTTACATCTCTCAGTTCTGTCCTTTTCTTTGATATTTTGGGTTTACATCTCTCAGTTCTGTCCTTTTCCTTGATATTTTGGGTTTACATCTCTCAGTTCTGTCCTTTTCTTTGATATTTTGGGTTTACATCTCTCAGTTCTGTCCTTTTTCTCAGAATTTTGGGTTTACATCTCTCAGGTCTGTCCTTTTCCTTGATATTTTGGGTTTACATCTCTCAGTTCTGTCCTTTTCCTTGATATTTTGGGTTTACATCTCTCAGTTCTGTCCTTTTTCTCAGAATTTTGGGTTTACATCTCTCAGTTCTGTCCTTTTCCTTGATATTTTGGGTTTACATCTCTCAGTTCTGTCCTTTTCCTTGATATTTTGGGTTTACATCTCTCAGTTCTGTCCTTTTTCTCAGAATTTTGGGTTTACATCTCTCAGTTCTGTCCTTTTCTTGATATTTTGGGTTTACATCTCTCAGTTCTGTCCTTTTCCTTGATATTTTGGGTTTACATCTCTCAGTTCTGTCCTTTTCCTTGATATTTTGGGTTTACATCTCTCAGTTCTGTCCTTTTCCTTGATATTTTGGGTTTACATCTCTCAGTTCTGTCCTTTTTCTCAGAATTTTGGGTTTACATCTCTCAGTTCTGTCCTTTTCCTTGATATTTTGGGTTTACATCTCTCAGTTCTGTCCTTTTCTTTGATATTTTGGGTTTACATCTCTCAGTTCTGTCCTTTTTCTCAGAATTTTGGGTTTACATCTCTCAGTTCTGTCCTTTTCCTTGATATTTTGGGTTTACATCTCTCAGTTCTGTCCTTTTTCTTGACATTTTGGGTTTACATCTCTCAGTTCTGTCCTTTTTCTTGATATTTTGGGTTTACATCTCTCAATTCTGACTTTTTTCTTGATATTTTGGGTTTACATCTCTCAGTTCTGTCCTTTTCCTTGATATTTTGGGTTTACATCTCTCAGTTCTGTCCTTTTTCTTGACATTTTGGGTTTACATCTCTCAGTTCTGTCCTTTTTCTCAGAATTTGGGGTTTACATCTCTCAGTTCTGTCCTTTTTCTTGACATTTTGGGTTTACATCTCTCAGTTCTGTCCTTTTTCTTGACATTTTGGGTTTACATCTATCAGTTCTGTCCTTTTTCTTGATATTTTGGGTTTACATCTCTCAGTTCTGTCCTTTTCCTTGATATTTTGGGTTTACATCTCTCAGTTCTGCCCTTTTTCTTGATATTTTGGGTTTACATCTCTCAGTTCTGTCCTTTTTCTTGATATTTTGGGTTTACATCTCTCAATTCTGACTTTTTTCTCAGAAAACCAAGTTTATATCTAGAAATTATATCTAGAATTTTCTCAGAATTTTCTTTGAATTCTGACTTTTCTAAGAATTGTAAGTCTAGATTGCAACACTGCAAAACAAACTCACAATTATTAGAAAAAAGTTAAAACCTTTTAGATTAAAGGTGCAATTTGTAACTTTTAGCGGCCTCTAGCGGTTATGTTTCAGATTGCAGCCAATTTTTACAAGAGCGCTCGTGCTGGAACTCAAGAGCGTCCCGGCCACACTGAGACTCTCAACACACCGGAGAAAGCATCAACACAACATGCTGGAAACTCAAGTAAACTCCCACTGTAACTTTACAATAATAAGCTACTCTTATCAGCTTGAGTTGAACTAATGCTTCATGCTCGTACCATGATAACGCTACATTGACTGCATTTAGCACACATATGGTGTTATCTAGCATAAGGCATTTCACTGACTATTCGTGTATCTTTCACAATGAGCAATGTCAACATCGGTGAATGTATGATATGCAGTGTTGGGTAAGTTACTCAAAAAAAGTAATCCACTACAAATTACTACTTTAAACTTGTAATTTGATTACATTACTGATTACTGCATGTAAAAAGTAATCAGATTACTAATTACTTTACTTTCAAGTTACTTTGAAAACCTATTAAAACCACAAGAATACACTATAAAGTGAAACTCAGTTCTTACCGTAATTTAATATTGCAGACATCGCAAGTCTCCCGCAAATTAGTTCAAATCTCCCATAATCTAGAACGAGCGAGCAAGAGCGCGCATGCGAGACAGAAGAGACTGTGCTCCAAACGCATTATATTATATATACAGCCTTCATTATATATATTGCCTTCACACACAGGCAATAAAAAAATATTCATTTTAGTAGAAAACCTACATATAGCACCTTTAAATTTCAACATTTTTATATATTTTTTATTCAGTGGCAGAAATAAGCTTCCATATGATACTTACTGAAGTAGCTTTCAGAATTCTCAGGACTAAATTCAAAAGTTTATGACAAGAAACAAAGAGAAAAATGATGACCCAATTAACAATTAATCGACTGTATCTAACCCGGTACTCAGCGGTTGTGAGCGAACAGCAGGAGACGGATGATCACGGGTGTGTGAGTCTGGGTCTGGTGTGTGTGTGTGAGAGAGAGTCTGGGTCTGGTGTGGTGAGTGAGTGAGTGAGTGAGTGAGTGAGTGAGTGAGTGAGTGAGTGAGTGAGTGAGTGAGTGAGTGTGTGAGTGAGTGTGTGAGTGAGTGAGTGTGTGTGTGAGTGAGTGAGTGTGTGTGTGAGTGAGTGAGTGTGTGTGTGTGTGTGAGTCTGGGTCTGGTGTGATGAGTGAGTGAGTGAGTGAGTGAGTGAGTGTGTGAGTGAGTGTGTGAGTGAGTGAGTGTGTGTGTGTGTGTGTGTGTGTGTGTGTGAGAGAGTCTGGGTCTGGTGTGATGAGTGAGTGAGTGAGTGAGTGAGTGAGTGAGTGAGTGAGTGTGTGAGAGTGTGTGTGTGTGTGTGTGTGAGTCTGGGTCTGGTGTGATGAGTGAGTGAGTGTGTGTGTGTGTGTGTGTGTGTGTGAGTGAGTCTGGGTCTGGTGTAATGAGTGAGTGAGTGTGTGTGTGTGAGTCTGGGTCTGGTGTGATGAGTGAGTGAGTGTGTGTGTGAGTCTGGGTCTGGTGTGATGAGTGAGTGTGTGTGTGTGTGTGTGTGTGTGTGTGTGTGCGTGTGTGTGTGTGTGTGTGTCTGGTGTGATTACAGCAGAGAGATGGAGAGGATCAGGGAGGAACACGGAGAGGGCCCATTTTACAAGAACACTGGAAGTATACAAGATCAGCCAGAGAAACCTTACACAGGGTCAAATGCATGATTCATAATTACCTGACATTAAATGATGTATAATATCAGCATTTGTTCACACTGTGGCGGCCAGTTTGTGTTAAATTGATATTCCTGCACACTGACAGAACTGGACAAAACTCTGGCGGCTATCCAAAAACACAGTAAAAAATGAAAGTTTCATCATCTTGAGCCAGAAACTGACGCCGTGTGTTCTGACCAGGAAGCACAACGTTATATTTTACTCTTTATTACCAGCTAAAGGAGCAGAAAAGTCAAAAGACACCTTTCATATTCAGTAAAAAAATAATGAATGGCATTAACACTTAATGGCGAAGGACGACTCTGACTGCCTCCTCAAACCTGATGACACACACAGTATTATAAAGGTCGGTGCACAACCAGCCAGACACAAGCAAACATAGACATTGAGACCGTTTCAATGTCTCCAAAAATATCTGATCATTTGACCCATGTCTGACGAGGCGAGATTAGGTTGTAGGTTGTAAAATGTGTGGTGCGTGAATGATTCAATGACTCAGTTAAACACTTCACTTGTTTCATTAATGGATGAATCAGTGCTTTTAAACAAACCGAATGAGTGAATGAATTAATAATTTAAAGACTTCACTTGTTTCATTACTGGATGAATCAGTGTTTATGAACAAATCTCTTGAATGAATGAATGATTCAATGACAAATACATTTTTAACAGTCACTTGTCGCCACTGGTGTAATGATGTATTGCATTTTAAAAGATGATTTACTCTATTTTGATCGTTACCGTAGACAACATATGTCTATAAACTTTTATCACAGTGCTTCTGTGATCATTTATTTCAATCACTGTCATTTAGGAACAAGATCATGTGGGTCTTTGAATCGAGATCACAATCTTTTAACGATTAATCACGCACCTCTAATTAAAAATGAATGATATAATGTATGTATATGTATATATATATACACTCCCCTAAAGGATTATTAGGAACACCATACTAATACTGTGTTTGACCCCCTTTCGCCTTCAGAACTGCCATAATTCTACGTGGCATTGATTCAACAAGGTGCTGAAAGCATTCTTTAGAAATGTTGGCCCATATTGATAGGATAGCATCTTGCAGTTGATGGAGATTTGTGGGATGCACATCCAGGGCACGAAGCTCCCGTTCCACCACATCCCAAAGATGCTCTATTGGGTTGAGATCTGGTGACTGTGGGGGCCATTTTAGTACAGTGAACTCATTGTCATGTTCAAGAAACCAATGTGAAATGATTCGAGCTTTGTGACATGGTGCATTATCCTGCTGGAAGTAGCCATCAGAGGATGGGTACATGGTGGCCATAAAGGGATGGACATGGTCAGAAACAATGCTCAGGTAGGCCGTGGCATTTACACAATGCCCAATTGGCACTAAGGGGCCTAAAGTGTGCCAAGAAAACATCCCCCACACCATTACACCACCACCACCAGCCTGCACAGTGGTAACAAGGCATGATGGATCCACGTTCTCATTCTGTTTACGCCAAATTCTGACTCTACCATCTGAATGTCTCAACAGAAAATCGAGACTCATCAGACCAGGCAACATTTTTCCAGTCTTCAACTGTCCAATTTTGGTGAGCTCTTGCAAATTGTAGCCTCTTTTTCCTATTTGTAGTGGAGATGAGTGGTACCCGGTGGGGTCTTCTGCTGTTGTAGCCCATCCGTTCAAGGTTGTGCGTGTTGAAGAGATCAGATGTGCTCCTACAGTAGTCACATTCAAATCCAGACTGAAAACACATCTGTTTAGCTATGCATTTACTGAATGAACACTGTGCCACTGTATGTGTCTGACTGTTTGTACTGTATTTTAATTTTTTATTCTAAACTGTTTTAATTATTCTTATTTCTGTTGATTATTTTAATTTCTTTATTCTAAACTGTCTTAATTATTCATATTTCTTTTGATTATTTTAAATTTCTTCTATGTAAAACACTTTGAATTACCACTGTGTATGAAATGTGCTATATAAATAAACTTGCCTTGCCTTGCCTTGCCTTGTTGTGGCTTCACAAATGCTTTGCTGCATACCTCGGTTGTAATGAGTGGTTATTTCAGTCAAAGTTGCTCTTCTATCAGCTTGAATCAGTCGGCCCATTCTCCTCTGACCTCTAGCATCAACAAGGCATTTTCGCCCACAGGACTGCCGCATACTGGATGTTTTTCCCTTTTCACACCATTCTTTGTAAACCCTAGAAATGGTTGTGCGTGAAAATCCCAGTAACTGAGCAGATTGTGAAATACTCAGACCGGCCCGTCTGGCACCAACAACCATGCCACGCTCAAAATTGCTTAAATCACCTTTCTTTCCCATTCTGACATTCAGTTTGGAGTTCAGGAGATTGTCTTGACCAGGACCACACCCCTAAATGCATTGAAGCAACTGCCATGTGATTGGTTGATTAGATAATTGCATTAATGAGAAATTGAACAGGTGTTCCTAATAATCCTTTAGGTGAGTGTATAAACAAACACACTGGAAGGGCGCGTTTACACTTGGTATTAACATGCGACCTGTATCTGGATGTTGTCCACATACGCATTGAAAAGACAAGTGTAAACGCGTTTCTGATCGGAATGTTATCCGATCCACGTGTCCTGGTTCAGAGGTAGTCGAGGACGCATTGTGATCGGATCTCAGTGTAATGTAAACGCAATCCAGCCATCGTGTGTGTGTGTGTGTGTGTGTGCATTCACAGGTGGACGTCATTTAAATCCCTGCCCAGTCTCCCCACGTGCTGTCAGAAAATAATGACCAGACGCAGTTTAGACAATAAATTAAACACATTTGAACCTTACAAATAAAGTCAATATTTAAATCACTTTTTAAATATGTCTTTTTTTTTTCATTTTAATTGTGCAGCATTAACTGAACGAGGCGATCGCCTGTACAATCACAGCTGTGAGTCATGAGATCTTAATGAAGAGCGTGCGCTGCTTTGCCAGAGGAATAAAAAAAATATTTTTTAATGTTTTAAATGTTGAATGTTTCAGCATGTTTATTAATCTCCCATTTCTGTTAATATAGCCATTGCACACCTTAAACCCAGATGATCGATGATTTAACATGATCAACCCAGTTATTTTTGTATGATCAGCTCTGAAATATTCCTACATTCAAAAAACGTAATTTGATATAAGACTGGAGATTGCATAGGAAAGTACATTGGGACATTGCTTAATTTGTATCATCTTTACTCTTAATTTGGCTACTGACCTAATTTAAATATTATGCAAAACAGAAATCCGATCGGTTATCCAGATACAGAGGCTACTTAATATGAACAAATGTAAACGCACCGTGTCCTGATTGGCTAATGATCCGATCTGCTTGATCACGGTGATCGCATGTTAATGCCAAGTGTAAACGCAGCCGAAGAGTCAAGCTTGGGTACAAACTTTAAAGGTCACTGCATAAATGCATAAATACACTTACAAACACACTTGTTCACTCCATCTGAGCCGCAATACAAAGATTTACTGAAACAAAGAGAAGCACATGAGAGAAGTGAGCATCTGTTAATGCAATCTCCAGCTCAAATCTCCCTCTATCTTGGCTGAGCTGCGGCGTGGCATTTCTGCAGGCGCTGGCAACATCACCACAATCCCAGACACAGACATATTTCACCCAGCGGGCGACACAAAACCTGGAGCTCAGCTAATAGTGTCCTACTCGCTTCCCATGGTTGTGTTGCTGTGGGTGGGCAGTAAAGACACACAACCCCGTCTGCATCACGACCGGAGCTCAGTCAACAAACACAAACAGTCAGTATCAGTTCACAGATGGAAGGCAGATCTTGCACATTTGATGAATAACTCAGTCTATGAAAGCATATTATTATGCTCTGTAAACTGTCTACCAGCAGAGTAATAAATAACTACCTTAATATGAAACAGCAGGAATAAAACCTAATAGAGCCAGAGTCCAAAAGTCTGAAAAATACCCACTGAATATACGGTTTCAACTGGAAACAAAAGATTTAGGACTTTAAAAATGTTAATTTTAGCATTGTGATGTAAATATTCAATATGGAAATAAAAAAAATTCAGATTCTGCATATCAAGGTCACTAATCTATAGATAGATTTATAGTAATACTTATAAAAGCATGTGCATTTAAGTGAAAAATGTTAAATTTTTCACTAGTATTTTCACTAGTGCACAAGACACTAATCTGATTTCTAATTTAATTTATGACAAAATATTTAATACATTATATTTATCATGCATCTGCACGGCAGAACACTCACGGCACACATCTGCACTGCAGAACACTCACGGCACACATCTGCACTGCAGAACACTCACGGCACACATCAGCACTGCAGAACACTCACGGCACACATCTGCACTGGAGAACACTCACGGCACACATCTGCACTGCAGAACACTCACGGCACACATCTGCACTGCAGAACACTCACTGCACACATCTGCACTGGAGAACACTCACTGCACACATCTGCACTGCAGAACACTCACGGCACACATCTGCACTGCAGAACACTCACGGCACACATCTGCACTGCAGAACACTCACGGCACACACATCTGCACTGCAGAACACTCACGGCACACACATCTGCACTGCAGAACACTCACGGCACACATCTGCACTGCAGAACACTCACGGCACACATCTGCACTGCAGAACACTCACGGCACACATCTGCACTGCAGAACACTCACTGCACACATCTGCACTGCAGAACACTCATGGCACACATCTGCACTGCAGAACACTCACTGCACACATCTGCACTGCAGAACACTCACTGCACACATCAGCACTGCAGAACACTCACTGCACACATCAGCACTGCAGAACACTCACTGCACACATCAGCACTGCAGAACACTCACTGCACACATCAGCACTGCAGAACACTCACGGCACACATCTGCACTGCAGAACACTCACTGCACACATCTGCACTGCAGAACACTCACGGCACACATCTGCACTGCAGAACACTCACGGCACACATCAGCACTGCAGAACACTCACTGCACACATCAGCACTGCAGAACACTCACTGCACACATCAGCACTGGAGAACACTCACTGCACACATCAGCACTGCAGAACACTCACGGGCCACGGCACACATCTGCACTGCAGAACACTCACGGCACACATCTGCACTGCAGAACACTCACTGCACACATCAGCACTGCAGAACACTCACTGCACACATCAGCACTGCAGAACACTCACTGCACACATCAGCACTGCAGAACACTCACTGCACACATCTGCACTGCAGAACACTCACTGCACACATCAGCACTGCAGAACACTCACTGCACACATCAGCACTGCAGAACACTCACTGCACACATCAGCACTGGAGAACACTCACTGCACACATCAGCACTGCAGAACACTCACTGCACACATCAGCACTGCAGAACACTCACTGCACACATCAGCACTGGAGAACACTCACTGCACACATCAGCACTGCAGAACACTCACGGCACACATCTGCACTGCAGAACACTCACTGCACACATCAGCACTGCAGAACACTCACGGTACACATCTGCACTGCAGAACACTCACTGCACACATCAGCACTGCAGAACACTCACTGCACACATCAGCACTGGAGAACACTCACTGCACACATCAGCACTGGAGAACACTCACGGCACACATCAGCACTGCAGAACACTCACGGCACACATCTGCACTGCAGAACACTCACGGCACACATCTGCACTGCAGAACACTCACGGCACACATCTGCACTGCAGAACACTCACGGCACACATCTGCACTGCAGAACACTCACGGCACACATCTGCACTGCAGAACACTCACGGCACACATCTGCACTGGAGAACACTCACGGCACACATCTGCACTGGAGAACACTCACGGCACACATCTGCACTGGAGAACACTCACGGCACACATCTGCACTGCAGAACACTCACGGCACACATTTCACTGCAGAACACTCACAGCACACATCTGCACTGCAGAACACTCACTGCACACATCTGCACTGGAGAACACTCACGGAACACATCTGCACTGCAGAACACTCACGGCACACATCTCACTGCAGAACACTCACGGCACACATCTGCACTGCAGAACACTCACGGAACACATCTGCACTGCAGAACACTCACGGCACACATCTGCACTGCAGAACACTCACGGCACACATCTGCACTGGAGAACACTCACGGCACACATCTGCACTGCAGAACACTCACGGAACACTCACAGCACACATCTGCACTCTGCAGAACACTCACGGCACACATCAGCACTGCAGAACACTCACGGCACACATCTGCACTGGAGAACACTCACGGCACACATCTGCACTGCAGAACACTCACTGCACACATCAGCACTGCAGAACACTCACGGCACACATCTGCACTGGAGAACACTCACGGCACACATCTGCACTGCAGAACAACACTCACGGCACACATCTGCACTGCAGAACACTCACGGCACACATCTGCACTGCAGAACACTCACGGCACACATCTGCACTGCAGAACACTCACGGCACACATCTGCACTGCAGAACACTCACGGCACACATCAGCACTGCAGAACACTCACGGCACACATCTGCACTGCAGAACACTCACGGCACACATCTGCACTGCAGAACACTCACGGCACACATCTGCACTGCAGAACAACACTCACGGCACACATCTGCACTGCAGAACACTCACGGCACACATCTGCACTGCAGAACACTCACGGCACACATCTGCACTGCAGAACACTCACGGCACACATCTGCACTGCAGAACACTCACGGCACACATCTGCACTGCAGAACACTCACGGCACACATCTGCACTGCAGAACACTCACAGCACACATCTGTACTGCAGAACACTCACTGCAAACATCAGCACTGGAGAACACTCACTGCACACATCTGCACTGCAGAACACTCACGGCACACATCTGCACTGCAGAACACTCACGGCACACATCTGCACTGCAGAACACTCACTGCACACATCTGTACTGCAGAACACTCACTGCACACATCAGCACTGGAGAACACTCACTGCACACATCTGCACTGCAGAACACTCACTGCACACATCAGCACTGCAGAACACTCACGGTACACATCTGCACTGCAGAACACTCACGGCACACATCTGCACTGCAGAACACTCACTGCACACATCTGTACTGCAGAACACTCACTGCACACATCAGCACTGCAGAACACTCACTGCACACATCTGCACTGCAGAACACTCACTGCACACATCTGCACTGCAGAACACTCACTGCACACATCTGTACTGCAGAACACTCACTGCACACATCTGCACTGCAGAACACTCACGGCACACATCTGCACTGCAGAACACTCACTGCACACATCTGCACTGCAGAACACTCACTGCACACATCTGCACTGCAGAACACTCACTGCACACATCTGCACTGCAGAACACTCACTGCACACATCTGCACTGCAGAACACTCACTGCACACATCTGCACTGCAGAACACTCACTGCACACATCTGTACTGCAGAACACTCACTGCACACATCTGCACTGCAGAACAACACTCACGGCACACATCAGCACTGCAGAACACTCACGGCACACATCTGCACTACAGAACACTCACGGCACACATCTGCACTGCAGAACACTCACGGCACACATCTGCACTGCAGAACGCTCACAGCACACATCTGCACTGCAGAACACTCACGGCACACATCTGCACTGCAGAACACTCACGGCACACATCTGCACTACAGAACACTCACGGCACACATCTGCACTGCAGAACACTCACGGCACACATCTGCACTGCAGAACGCTCACAGCACACATCTGCACTGCAGAACACTCACAGCACACATCTGCACGAACACCTGGTGTTTCTCGCGGCTCAGCTCAGAGTTCTCCTCCTCCAGCTGCCGCACTCGGGACAGCAAGCGCTCGCTCTGCTCCATGGCTTTCTTCAGCTCGTCTCGGTCCCTCATGACCGGCTGCTCTCTGGGCTTCAGTGGGTGAACCTGAGCGGAGGAGAAGAGTTTCTTCAGTCTCTGCAGCTCCTCCTGCTTCTGCACACATCATGAGCTTACTCCAGCTGGACTGTGGCGCTATTCTCTTCTGGAAACAAGCTGCTTTCAAACACTCTGTATTGTAAAAAGCACTAGGCCTATATAAATAAAGCTGACTTGACTCTCCTGGATCAAACACACACTAAATGCTTCAATCGTACGAGTACAGGATAAAAAGTCAAAAGGAAAAAACGGTAACACTTTACAATAAAGTTCATTAGTTAACATTATTTAATTAAC
>JAULUF010000014.1:1047500-1110000 GCA_031834385.1 Semotilus atromaculatus
CTGTGTTACCTGTGTCAGCTGTGTTACCTGTGTCCGCTGTGTTACCTGTGTCAGCTGTGTTACCTGTGTCCGCTGTGTTACCTGTGTCAGCTGTGTTACCTGTGTCAGCTGTGTTACCTGTGTCAGCTGTTACCTGTGTCAGCTGTGTTACCTGTGTCCGCTGTGTTACCTGTGTCAGCTGTGTTACCTGTGTCAGCGGTGTTACCTGTGTCAGCTGTTACCTGTGTCAGCTGTTACCTGTGTCAGCTGTGTTACCTGTGTCAGCTGTTACCTGTGTCAGCTGTGTTACCTGTGTCCGCTGTGTTACCTGTGTCAGCTGTGTTACCTGTGTCAGCTGTGTTACCTGTGTCCGCTGTGTTACCTGTGTCAGCTGTTACCTGTGTCAGCTGTGTTACCTGTGTCAGCTGTGTTACCTGTGTCCGCTGTGTTACCTGTGTCCGCTGTGTTACCTGTGTCAGCGGTGTTACCTGTGTCAGCTGTGTTACCTGTGTCAGCGGTGTTACCTGTGTCAGCTGTGTTACCTGTGTCCGCTGTGTTACCTGTGTCAGCGGTGTTACCTGTGTCAGCTGTGTTACCTGTGTCAGCTGTGTTACCTGTGTTTACCTGTGTCCGCTGTGTTACCTGTGTCAGCAGTGTTATCTGTGTCAGCTGTGTTATCTGTGTCAGTGGTGTTAACTGTGTCAGTTGTGTTATCTGTGTCAGCTGTGTTACCTGTGTTTACCTGTGTCAGCTGTGTTACCTGTGTCAGCGGTGTTACCTGTGTCAGCGGTGTTACCTGTGTCAGCTGTTACCTGTGTCAGCTGTGTTACCTGTGTCAGCGGTGTTATCTGTGTCAGCTGTGTTACCTGTGTCAGCTGTTACCTGTGTCAGCTGTGTTACCTGTGTCAGCTGTGTTACCTGTGTCCGCTGTGTTACCTGTGTCAGCGGTGTTATCTGTGTCAGCTGTGTTACCTGTGTCAGCTGTGTTACCTGTGTCCGCTGTGTTACCTGTGTCAGCTGTTACCTGTGTCAGCTGTGTCAGCTGTGTTACCTGTGTCCGCTGTGTTACCTGTGTCAGCTGTGTTACCTGTGTCTGCTGTGTTACCTGTGTCAGCGGTGTTAACTGTGTCAGCTGTGTTATCTGTGTCAGCTGTGTTACCTGTGTCAGCGGTGTTACCTGTGTCAGCTGTGTTATCTGTGTCAGCTGTGTTATCTGTGTCAGCTGTGTTATCTGTGTCAGCGGTGTTAACTGTGTCAGCTGTGTTATCTGTGTCAGCTGTGTTACCTGTGTCAGCGGTGTTATCTGTGTCAGCTGAGTTACCTGTGTCAGCTGTGTTACCTGTGTCCGCTGTGTTACCTGTGTCAGCGGTGTTAACTGTGTCAGCTGTGTTATCTGTGTCAGCTGTGTTACCTGTGTCAGCGGTGTTACCTGTGTCAGCGGTGTTACCTGTGTCAGCGGTGTTACCTGTGTCAGCTGTGTTACCTGTGTCAGCTGTTACCTGTGTCAGCTGTATTACCTGTGTCAGCTGTTACCTGTGTCAGCTGTTACCTGTGTCAGCTGTGTTACCTGTGTCAGCTGTGTTACCTGTGTCAGCGGTGTTATCTGTGTCAGCTGTGTTATCTGTGTCAGCTGTGTTACCTGTGTCAGCGGTGTTATCTGTGTCAGCTGTGTCCGCTGTGTTACCTGTGTCAGCTGTTACCTGTGTCAGCTGTGTTACCTGTGTCCGCTGTTCAATTCAATTCAATTCAAATTTATTTGTATAGCGCTTTTCACAATACACATTGTTTCAAAGCAGCTTTACAGAAAGTGCATTAAAAATGTACATAGAAAATACAGTTAGTTCATCATGTATTAATTTAGGGCATAACATATCGCCGGCATTGAGTCGTCTCTTCACAGGCGTCGAGTCGTCTCTCCACAGGCGTTTAGTCGTCTCATCACAGGTGTTGGATCATCTGAAGTCTCCGTGAGAGGCTGGATACAAACTGGAGCTGACAAACGCTATTTACCTCGGGACTTGCGTCCCGAGATAACAGCAGAAAGGCAGATAAGAAATAATTAGCGCAGCTGATGTTCATAATATTAATGCATTCGATCTGATTCGGCAGTAGTATAAAAGGTAAGCATTATGTGAATGTGGGGTTAAAGAGATGCGTCTTTAATCTGGTTTTAAACTG
Source organism: Semotilus atromaculatus (assembly GCA_031834385.1). Lineage (NCBI taxonomy): Eukaryota > Metazoa > Chordata > Actinopteri > Cypriniformes > Leuciscidae > Semotilus > Semotilus atromaculatus. The sequence goes on from JAULUF010000014.1 coordinate 1,049,658, forward strand.
GGACAGCGAGTCTGAGCCTCGAACAATATCAGGAAGGCTATTCCAGAGTTTAGGAGCTAAATGTGAGAACGCCCTCCCTCCTTTAGTGGACTTAGATCGAGTAGAACTAGTATTGAGATGCAGCCTTGGTCAGAAGCTAAAAGTAAATCATTTGTAATTTTAACTAGCGCAGTTTCTGTGCTATGATACGGTCTGAATCCTGACTGAAATTTTTCATAGATATAATTTTCTTGCAAGAAAGAGCACAATTGAGCGGACACAACTTTTTCTAGTATTTTAGACATAAATGGAAGATTTGAAATGGGTCTGTAATTTGCTAGGTTATTTGGATCTAATTGTGGTTTCTTAATAAGAGGTTTTATTACTGCCAGCTTGAATATTCTTGGAACGTGACCTAAAAATAAAGATGAATTAATAATATTGAGAAGAGGCTCTTCCACTACAGGTAACACTTCTTTCAGTAGTTTAGTGGGTATTGGATCTAATAAACAAGTTGTTGGTTTAGATGCAATAATAAGTTTATTTAGCTCTTCCTGTCCTATAGTTGTAAAGCGGTGTAGTTGTTCTTGAGGGGCTATAATTGAGGCTGAATCATAAGACACCATAAGAGATTGTACATTTACAATTGTGTTTCTGATGTTTTCTATTTTCTCAGTGAAGAAATTCATAAAATCATTACTACTACATTGTAACGGAATATTTTGCTCAGGTGATGCCTGTTTATTTGTTAGTCTGGCCACGGTGTTAAATAAGAACCTTGGATTATTTTGGTTATTTTCTATTAGTCTGCGGAGATGCTCAGCCCTGGCTGATTTAAGAGCCTTTTTGTAACGTGACATACTATCTTTCCACGCGATTCTAAAGACCTCTAAATTTGTTTGTTTCCATTTACGCTCTAAGTTACGAGTTTCTCTCTTGATAGCATGCGTAGCATTGTTGTACCATGGTGCTCTAGTTTTCTCTCTAACCTTTTTTAATCTAATTGGTGCAACAATTTCTAATGTACTAGAGAAAATGGTGCTCAAACTGCTAGTCATTTCCTCTAGTTCATCTGTTTGTTTGGGTTCACTGAGCAGCTGAGATAGATCAGGTAAGCTATTTGAGAATCTATCTATAGTGGTTGGAAGGATTGTTCTGCCTGGTCGATAACGTGGCGCAACATGACAAATTTCAGCAGTACGTACTATCCAAGTTACCATGTAATGATCAGTTAAATCATCGCTTTGCGGTACAATATCTATATCGGTTGGATTGGTTCCATATGATATAATTAAATCTAGTGTATGATTTAGGCGATGAGTGGGACCACTGACGTTTTGCGTGACCCCGAAGGAGTTTAATAAATCTGTAAACGCAGCCCCTAACGCATCATTTGTGTTATCTACGTGTATGTTAAAATCTCCAACAATTATTGCTTTATCGACATTGACCAATAGATTTGATAGAAAGTCTGCAAACTCTTTTAGGAAATCGGCGTAAGGCCCTGGAGGTCTATATACGGTAGCCAAGGCTAGAGATAATAGGGATTTCTTTCTTAAATCTAAGAGTGTAACATTTAGCACAAGTACCTCAAACGAATTAAACCTGTGACCTGTTTTCTGAGTAACATTAAGAATATCTCTATAGATTGTTGCAACACCGCCGCCACGACCAATCAGACGGGGCTCATGCTTATAACAGTATCCTGGCGGAGTAGACTCATTTAGACCGAAATAATCATTTGGTTTAAGCCAGGTTACAGTAAGGCACAGTACATCGAAACTATTATCTGTGACCATTTCATTTACAATAACCGCCTTAGGTGTGAGCGATCTTATGTTTAGAAGACCTAGCTTTAGAAATTGTTTATCACTGATATTGAGATTTTCTGGTTTAATTACAATTAAATTTTTCCTAGATCCTACATTATATATATTATTTGGCCTTACTAAACGAGGAATAGACACAGTTTCTATATAATGTTCTACATTGGTGCTTATATCAATTAAGTTGGGACAGCAAAGACTGTGATTTGGACTTTGACTTACTAGTCATATGGTGTGTAGCGTCTTGGAGATGTTGTCCGACAGCACAGCCGCTCCAACTCTGCTGGGGTGAAGGCCATCAGCACGGAAGAGCCTAGGTCGCTCCCAGAACAGATTCCAATTATTTACAAAGAGCAGTCTCTGTTCATTACACCATGACATTAACCATTCATTTAGAGCAAATAGTCTACTAAACCTTTCTTGTCCTAGTCGGTACGTGGGAAGCGGTCCAGACACGACGATCGTTGCTTCAGGCGATGTGCTGTGTACGGTCTCGATCAGGCTCCTGTAGTCCTCCTTCAGAACCTCCGTCTGCCGTAGCCTGATGTCGTTCGTTCCCACGTGCAGCACAACAGCTCCGACGCGCTCGTCACCGTTCAGGATCTCGGGAACCTGCGCAGCGACATCGAGAACACGAGCACCAGGAAAGCAGTGAGTGCGCACCTTACCTTTACCCGAGGTAGCGCGGACATGACGGACGATGGAACTGCCGATGATCACGGCGTCGTCGCGTTCCGACTCGCGAAGAGGGGAGAAGCGGTTCCGGGTGGAGATCTCGAAGGCCGGGAGGGGTGGGGAGGTCCTTGGTCTGGTCCTGGCTCGCGTCTTCCGCCGTGGAATCACCCAGGGTCCGTGGTGCTGTGTCGGTGCCGGAGTGAATGAAGCCAGGGATGATCGCGTCCTGGTTGCTCGGGACCTGTGCAGAGAAACACACGGAGTAGACGAGGTCGGAGTCAAAAAATTATTAACCACTGACCTGTGAGCATCTGCGCGTGATGTTTCAAGCGCGGACCGTCGATCTCGCAGCTCAGCCTGTCTCTCCAACAGCTCGCGGATCCGTCTCTCGACCAATTCGAGCTCCAACTGCACCGAATGCAGCTCAAAGGTGTCTTCACCTGCACTCAGAGGTAACGTTAGACACACATCCGATATATTCGCCATTATAGCAGATGTGCTATAGTGGCGAATTATACGGGTGTAAATAAGACGATCGACAGGCGAGAGACCACGCGTGCAGTGCTAGCGGGCTAAGGCTAGTAGCAGAAGTTCGGAAAGTTGTATATAAGTAGCGATATCAAAGCAATCTGATTGTTTTTTATAAGGAATAGTATCGGCGATATGTTCACACGTTTGTAAAATTGGAAAAATTAGGTTTATAACTAAATGTGAAAGAAGAAAGTCAAGGATTAGGAATCAATTCGACGGAGTTGTCTCAGTAAGCTTGTCTTTTTCACAGCTGTTACCTGTGTCAGCTGTGTTACCTGTGTCAGCTGTGTTACCTGTGTCAGCTGTTACCTGTGTCAGCTGTGTTACCTGTGTCAGCGGTGTTATCTGTGTCAGCTGTGTTATCTGTGTCAGCTGTGTTACCTGTGTCAGCGGTGTTACCTGTGTCAGCTGTGTTACCTGTGTTTACCTGTGTCAGCTGTGTTACCTGTGTCAGCGGTGTTACCTGTGTCAGCTGTGTTACCTGTGTCAGCGGTGTTAACTGTGTCAGCTGTGTTTACCTGTGTCAGCGGTGTTACTTGTGTTTACCTGTGTCAGCTGTGTTTACCTGTGTCAGCTGTGTTACCTGTGTCAGCTGTGTTACCTGTGTCAGCGGTGTTACTTGTGTTTACCTGTGTCAGCTGTGTTTACCTGTGTCAGCTGTGTTTACCTGTGTCAGCTGTGTTACCTGTGTCAGCGGTGTTACTTGTGTTTACCTGTGTCAGCTGTGTTTACCTGTGTCAGCTGTGTTACCTGTGTCAGCTGTGTTACCTGTGTTTACCTGTGTCAGCTGTGTTTACCTGTGTCCGCTGTGTTACCTGTGTCAGCTGTGTTTACCTGTGTCAGCTGTGTTACCTGTGTCAGCTGTGTTACCTTACCTGTGTCAGCTGTGTAACCTGTGTTTACCTGTGTCAGCTGTGTTACCTGTGTCAGCTGTGTTTACCTGTCAGCTGTTACCTGTGTCAGCTGTGTCAGCTGTGTTACCTGTGTCAGCTGTGTTATCGGTGTCAGCTGTGTTACCTGTGTCAGCGGTGTTACCTGTGTCAGCTGTGTTACCTGTGTCAGCTGTGTTACCTGTGTCAGCTGTGTTTACCTGTCAGCTGTTACCTGTGTCAGCTGTGTTACCTGTGTCAGCTGTGTTACCTGTGTCAACTGTGTTACCTGTGTCAGCGGTGTTACCTGTGTCAGCTGTGTTACCTGTGTCAGCTGTGTTACCTGTGTCAGCTGTGTTACCTGTGTCAGCTGTGTTATCTGTGTCAGCGGTGTTACCTGTGTCAGCTGTGTTACCTGTGTCAACGGTGTTATCTGTGTCAGCTGTGTTTACCTGTGTCAGCTGTGTTACCTGTGTCAGCTGTGTTTACCTGTGTCAGCTGTGTTTACCTGTCAGCTGTTACCTGTGTCAGCGGTGTTATCTGTGTCAGCGGTGTTACCTGTGTCAGCTGTGTTACCTGTGTCAGCTGTGCCACCTTACGTGTGTCAGCTGTGTTACCTGTGTCAGCTGTGTAACCTGTGTTTACCTGTGTCAGCTGTGTTACCTGTGTCAGCTGTGTTTACCTGTCAGCTGTTACCTGTGTCAGCTGTGTTACCTGTGTCAGCTGTGTTATCGGTGTCAGCTGTGTTACCTGTGTCAGCTGTGTTACCTGTGTCAGCTGTGTTACCTGTGTCAGCTGTGTTACCTGTGTCAGCTGTTACCTGTGTCAGCTGTGTTACCTGTGTCAGCTGTTACCTGTGTCAGCTGTGTTACCTGTGTCAGCGGTGTTACCTGTGTCCGCTGTGTTACCTGTGTCAGCTGTGCTACTTCGCCTACTTGTGTCAGCTGTATTACCTGTGTCAGTGGTGTTACCTGTGTCAGCTGTTACCTGTGTCAGCGGTGTTACCTGTGTCAGCTGTGTTACCTGTGTCAGCTGTGTTACCTGTGTCAGCTGTGTTACCTGTGTCAGCTGTGTTTCCTGTGTCAGCTGTTTCCTGTGTCAGCTGTGTTACCTGTGTCAGCCGTCTTACCTTTGTCAGCTGTGTTACCTGTGTCAGCTGTGTTACCTGTGTCAGCGGTGTTACCTGTGTCAGCTGTGTTTACCTGTGTCAGCTGTGTTTACCTGTGTCAGCTGTGTTACCTGTCAGCTGTGTTACCTGTCAGCTGTTACCTGTGTCAGCTGTGTTTACCTGTGTCAGCTGTGTTTACCTGTCAGCGGTGTTACCAGTGTCAGCTGTGTTTACCTGTGTTTACCTGTCAGCGGTGTTACCTGTGTCAGCTGTTTACCTGTGTCAGCTGTTACCTGTGTCAGCTGTGTTTACCTGTGTCAGCTGTGTTACCTGTGTCAGCGGTGTTTACCTGTCAGCTGTGTTACCTGTGTCAGCGGTGTTTACCTGTGTCAGCTGTGTGTCGATGCCTTGAGAGAAAAGAAGTGCAGAGCGAAAGCACCAAAGTGACTGAAGGATTGCTGTAAAGCAGGATCTCTGGTCGTATGATGTGTCCGTTTCGGAAAATGAAAAGCAAGACAAGACCAGCATAATATTGCATTTACAGTAGGTATATTAAAGATTCAATCAATAGTACCCGCTGCCATACGTGTGTTTAAAGAGTGCCTGAAAATCACTGATATTCCTCACATTGCGAGGTTCATACTGTATATCACCTTTATTATTGTTTATTGTGATGAGGGCCATTTCTCCAGGTTGATATTGGCATAAATCATTGCCGTTGCTGGTTTTGTGTGTAATGCACAGTCAAACATCTAGAACAACAACATTTGAACATCTGTAGTATCTTTTCCACGATTACATTGCATCTTAATATTTAAACTTTATTTGGGATGCAATCTGATACAGTTGTAGCGCCATCTATTGGAAGGACAGGTGAACTAAAAAACATTTTCTTAGCTAGAGGATTGAAAAAAAAAACGAGTTTTAGCATAGCAAACACATAACATTAAAATACCAAAAACAGATCAAAGTACAAAAAAATGCATTTAAGATTTTCATTATTGATTAGTACAAATACTTTGAAAATACAAACAGGGCTGCTTTTGTTAAAAAAGGCTTTGAGAAACGTTAAAGACGGGGTGCAGAGAGTGTTCATTTGGAAAAGTGTGTGTGTGTGTGTGAGAGTGTGTGTTTGTTTTTGTGATATATGAGGACACAAATGTGTATAATGACATGCATATTACACTGGTATTACAACTTACACGTGACTTATGAGGACATTGCATGAGTCCTCATATTTCAAATAGCTTAAAAAACATAAAAAACAATGTTTTTTTAAAAATGTAAAAATGCAAAAATGGAGCATGTCTCCTGTGATGGGTAGGTTTAGGGACAGGGGCAGTGTGTGTGTGTGTGTGTGTGTAAGGGGATAGAATATATAGTTTGTACAGTATAAAAACCATTACGCCTATGGAATGTCCTCATAAATCAAAAAAACAAACCAGTGTGTGCGTGTGTGTGTGTGTAATCTCTCAGTGTTTAATAGGATCAATCTCGCAGCTGATCTCAGTCTCGGTGTCTTACAGTAATCTGCTGTTGTGGTGTTGCTCTCACTTATTAATATTCTGTCTACAGCCATGACGGTTTTCTGAGACGGTTTCTTCTATTCTCCTCTGTACACCACAATGTTTTTGTCCGTTTCGTACACTTTGATCTCATACAGGCTGTCAGGTGGGAGGAGCTTTGCCATGCCGTCCCAAATAAACACGCACAGGTTTTCTGTAGTGCTGCAGGAACACACAGACACATGTCGTTATAATGAGTGTATCATGGCTAATGTGGAGTGAGGAGTGTATCATGACTGATGTGGAGTGTATCATGGCTGATGTGGAGTGTATCATGACTGATGTGGAGTGTATCATGACTGATGTGGAGTGTATCATGACTGATGTGGAGTGTATCATGATGTGGAGTGTGTCATGACTGATGTGGAGTGTATGACTGATGTGGAGTGTATCATGGCTGATGTGGAGTGTATCATGACTGATGTGGAGTGTATCATGACTGATGTGGAGTGTATCATGACTGATGTGGAGTGTATCATGACTGATGTGGAGTGTATCATGACTGATGTGGAGTGTATCATGACTGATGTGGAGTTTATCATGACTGATGTGGAGTGTATCATGATGTGGAGTGTTTCATGACTGATGTGGAGTGTGTCATGACTGATGTGGAGTGTATCATGACTGATGTGGAGTGTATCATGACTGATGTGGAGTGTATCATGACTGATGTGGAGTGTATCATGGCTGATGTGGAGTGTATCATGACTGATGTGGAGTGTATCATGACTGATGTGGAGTGTGTCATGACTGATGTGGAGTGTATCATGACTGATGTGGAGTGTATCATGACTGATGTGGAGTGTATCATGACTGATGTGGAGTGTGTCATGGCTGATGTGGAGTGTATCATGGCTGATGTGGAGTGTATCATGACTGATGTGGAGTGTGTCATGACTGATGTGGAGTGTGTCATGACTGATGTGGAGTGTGTCATGACTGATGTGGAGTGTATCATGACTGATGTGGAGTGTATCATGACTGATGTGGAGTGTATCATGACTGATGTGGAGTGTATCATGACTGATGTGGAGTGTGTCATGACTGATGTGGAGTGTATCATGGCTGATGTGGAGTGTATCATGACTGATGTGGAGTGTGTCATGACTGATGTGGAGTGTGTCATGACTGATGTGGAGTGTGTCATGACTGATGTGGAGTGTGTCATGACTGATGTGGAGTGTATCATGGCTGATGTGGAGTGTATCATGGCTGATGTGGAGTGTATCATGACTGATGTGGAGTGTATCATGACTGATGTGGAGTGTATCATGACTGATGTGGAGTGTATCATGGCTGATGTGGAGTGTATCATGGCTGATGTGGAGTGTATCATGACTGATGTGGAGTGTATCATGACTGATGTGGAGTGTGTCATGACTGATGTGGAGTGTATCATGACTGATGTGGAGTGTATCATGACTGATGTGGATGTGGAGTGTATCATGACTGATGTGGAGTGTATCATGACTGATGTGGAGTGTATCATGACTGATGTGGAGTGTGTCATGGCTGACTGATGTGGAGTGTATCATGACTGATGTGGAGTGTATCATGACTGATGTGGAGTGTATCATGGCTGATGTGGAGTGTATCATGGCTGATGTGGAGTGTATCATGACTGATGTGGAAGTGTATCATGACTGATGTGGAGTGTGTCATGACTGATGTGGAGTGTATCATGACTGATGTGGAGTGTATCATGACTGATGTGGAGTGTGTCATGGCTGATGTGGAGTGTATCATGGCTGATGTGGAGTGTATCATGACTGATGTGGAGTGTATCATGACTGATGTGGAGTGTATCATGACTGATGTGGAGTGTATCATGACTGATGTGGAGTGTATCATGACTGATGTGGAGTGTATCATGGCTGATGTGGAGTGTATCATGACTGATGTGGAGTGTATCATGGCTGATGTGGAGTGTGTCATGGCTGATGTGGAGTGTATCATGGCTGATGTGGAGTGTATCATGACTGATGTGGAGTGTATCATGGCTGATGTGGAGTGTATCATGACTGATGTGGAGTGTGTCATGGCTGATGTGGAGTGTATCATGGCTGATGTGGAGTGTATCATGGCTGATGTGGAGTGTATCATGGCTGATGTGGAGTGTATCATGACTGATGTGGAGTGTATCATGGCTGATGTGGAGTGTATCATGACTGATGTGGAGTGTATCATGACTGATGTGGAGTGTATCATGGCTGATGTGGAGTGTATCATGGCTGATGTGGAGTGTATCATGATGTGGAGTGTATCATGACTGATGTGGAGTGTATCATGATTGATGTGGAGTGTATCATGACTGATGTGGAGTGTATCATGACTGATGTGGAGTGTATCATGACTGATGTGGAGTGTATCATGATGTGGAGTGTATCATGACTGATGTGGAGTGTATCATGACTGATGTGGAGTGTATCATGACTGATGTGGAGTGTATCATGGCTGATGTGGAGTGTATCATGACTGATGTGGAGTGTATCATGACTGATGTGGAGTGTATCATGGCTGATGTGGAGTGTATCATGACTGATGTGGAGTGTATCATGACTGATGTGGAGTGTATCATGATGTGGAGTGTATCATGACTGATGTGGAGTGTATCATGGCTGATGTGGAGTGTATCATGGCTGATGTGGAGTGTATCATGGCTGATGTGGAGTGTATCATGACTGATGTGGAGTGTATCATGACTGATGTGGAGTGTATCATGACTGATGTGGAGTGTATCATGGCTGATGTGGAGTGTATCATGACTGATGTGGAGTGTATCATGACTGATGTGGAGTGTATCATGATGTGGAGTGTATCATGACTGATGTGGAGTGTATCATGACTGATGTGGAGTGTATCATGACTGATGTGGAGTGTATCATGGCTGATGTGGAGTGTATCATGGCTGATGTGGAGTGTGTCATGACTGATGTGGAGTGTGTCATGACTGATGTGGAGTGTATCATGGCTGATGTGGAGTGTATCATGACTGATGTGGAGTGTATCATGGCTGATGTGGAGTGTATCATGGCTGATGTGGAGTGTGTCATGACTGATGTGGAGTGTGTCATGACTGATGTGGAGTGTATCATGGCTGATGTGGAGTGTATCATGACTGATGTGGAGTGTATCATGGCTGATGTGGAGTGTATCATGGCTGATGTGGAGTGTATCATGGCTGATGTGGAGTGTGTCATGACTGATGTGGAGTGTATCATGGCTGATGTGGAGTGTATCATGGCTGATGTGGAGTGTATCATGACTGATGTGGAGTGTATCATGGCTGATGTGGAGTGTATCATGACTGATGTGGAGTGTATCATGACTGATGTGGAGTGTATCATGGCTGATGTGGAGTGTATCATGGCTGATGTGGAGTGTATCATGACTGATGTGGAGTGTATCATGACTGATGTGGAGTGTATCATGACTGATGTGGAGTGTATCATGGCTGATGTGGAGTGTATCATGGCTGATGTGGAGTGTGTCATGACTGATGTGGAGTGTATCATGGCTGATGTGGAGTGTATCATGGCTGATGTGGAGTGTGTCATGGCTGATGTGGAGTGTGTCATGACTGATGTGGAGTGTATCATGGCTGATGTGGAGTGTATCATGACTGATGTGGAGTGTGTCATGGCTGATGTGGAGTGTATCATGGCTGATGTGGAGTGTATCATGACTGATGTGGAGTGTATCATGATGTGGAGTGTATCATGACTGATGTGGAGTGTATCATGACTGATGTGGAGTGTATCATGACTGATGTGGAGTGTATCATGACTGATGTGGAGTGTATCATGACTGATGTGGAGTGTATCATGGCTGATGTGGAGTGTATCATGACTGATGTGGAGTGTATCATGACTGATGTGGAGTGTATCATGACTGATGTGGAGTGTATCATGGCTGATGTGGAGTGTATCATGACTGATGTGGAGTGTATCATGGCTGATGTGGAGTGTATCATGGCTGATGTGGAGTGTATCATGACTGATGTGGAGTGTATCATGACTGATGTGGAGTGTATCATGACTGATGTGGAGTGTATCATGGCTGATGTGGAGTGTATCATGACTGATGTGGAGTGTATCATGGCTGATGTGGAGTGTATCATGACTGATGTGGAGTGTGTCATGGCTGATGTGGAGTGTATCATGGCTGATGTGGAGTGTATCATGACTGATGTGGAGTGTATCATGATGTGGAGTGTATCATGACTGATGTGGAGTGTATCATGACTGATGTGGAGTGTATCATGACTGATGTGGAGTGTATCATGACTGATGTGGAGTGTATCATGACTGATGTGGAGTGTATCATGGCTGATGTGGAGTGTATCATGACTGATGTGGAGTGTATCATGACTGATGTGGAGTGTATCATGATGTGGAGTGTATCATGACTGATGTGGAGTGTATCATGGCTGATGTGGAGTGTATCATGACTGATGTGGAGTGTATCATGACTGATGTGGAGTTTATCATGATGTGGAGTGTATCATGACTGATGTGGAGTGTATCATGACTGATGTGGAGTGTATCATGGCTGATGTGGAGTGTATCATGGCTGATGTGGAGTGTATCATGACTGATGTGGAGTGTATCATGACTGATGTGGAGTGTATCATGGCTGATGTGGAGTGTATCATGACTGATGTGGAGTGTATCATGACTGATGTGGAGTGTATCATGATGTGGAGTGTATCATGACTGATGTGGAGTGTATCATGGCTGATGTGGAGTGTATCATGGCTGATGTGGAGTGTATCATGACTGATGTGGAGTGTATCATGACTGATGTGGAGTGTATCATGATGTGGAGTGTATCATGACTGATGTGGAGTGTATCATGGCTGATGTGGAGTGTATCATGACTGATGTGGAGTGTATCATGACTGATGTGGAGTGTATCATGATGTGGAGTGTATCATGACTGATGTGGAGTGTATCATGGCTGATGTGGAGTGTATCATGACTGATGTGGAGTGTATCATGGCTGATGTGGAGTGTATCATGGCTGATGTGGAGTGTATCATGACTGATGTGGAGTGTATCATGACTGATGTGGAGTGTATCATGGCTGATGTGGAGTGTATCATGACTGATGTGGAGTGTATCATGACTGATGTGGAGTGTATCATGGCTGATGTGGAGTGTATCATGACTGATGTGGAGTGTATCATGACTGATGTGGAGTGTATCATGATGTGGAGTGTATCATGACTGATGTGGAGTGTATCATGGCTGATGTGGAGTGTATCATGACTGATGTGGAGTGTATCATGACTGATGTGGAGTGTATCATGGCTGATGTGGAGTGTATCATGACTGATGTGGAGTGTATCATGATGTGGAGTGTATCATGGCTGATGTGGAGTGTATCATGGCTGATGTGGAGTGTATCATGACTGATGTGGAGTGTATCATGATGTGGAGTGTATCATGACTGATGTGGAGTGTATCATGGCTGATGTGGAGTGTATCATGACTGATGTGGAGTGTATCATGACTGATGTGTGAAGAAAGGCTCAGCCGTACCTGACAACATCAGCGAAGTAAGGAACATCCCGGTCCAGGTTTTTATGGTCAAGCGGTTTCATGATGACCTCCTAAAAAATTTCACTTATTAACAACTTTGCATATTTAGTCCTTGTACATTTTATTTGACTTATTTCATTCATCGTAGAATGGCTAAAAGAATATAAAAGCATATTAAATATAACATTAATATACTGTAGATTCAGGTAAATTGTGAGATTTTTGTCTTTGCAATGACTGGGAAAAAATCATATTAATCCTGAATGAACACACAAAATCTATACATTAACTTTAATTTATAATAACTTTTCTTATTTATCAATGCTACATATTTTTCTAAATGTCATAATCATCTGTTAACAAACAAGTATTCATCACTTCAATGAGCTCATTGTTTCTGCATTAAATTATTGCATTGTTTAAATTAATAAATGTTTCGCTAACTGTGATTTTGTATTTGTTCATTTCTGAAATAATAACTCAGTTTCCTCTGATAACAGATCTCTGTAAACTGTAATATGGACTTTTCTGTAAAGCTGCTGAAACGATGTGTATAGTGAAAAGCGCTGTACAAATAAATGTGAATTGAGTTTATTTGTAAGTCCAGTAGAATCTGTGTAGAAACCTCAATATGGTCCTTCAGGTCGGTCAGATTCATCACCATCCCTGTGTGTGTGTCGATCTGTGGGAGCAGACGAGTGTGTTACACTGATATTAAATATTAAATATGCCTAACGTGGTTATTCCATACCTTTCCTCGGACCGTCACTTCAACTAGAACACAAAAAATCAGAAACATATTACTTGTGTGCATGCTTGAAACATATATGATATATTAATTTCTAATGTGATGATCATTTATTGGCACTACATGTATGACAGCTCACCTTTATAGTTATGACCATGGCCATTCGGATTGTTGCATTTCCCAAATATTCTTTTATTCTCCTCATCACTTAAAGATTTGCTAAAAAAAGAAAAAATTAAAACCAAATTAATAATAGCCATAATAATAAATAAATACGTTTGACAAGGACTCAAAATAGGCTAATTTTGAAGGCATTTATTGGTAAAATCAATTATTATTATTTGCATACAGAACCAAACGTATGAAATGTTATACATAGGCCTATATATAATGATATTACATTGCAACAGGTAATTTAGAGATTCGGTCATAATATTTTATATATATAGATTTTGATCTTAATGAAGACACATACCAATAGGAAACCTCTATATAAAATCATGCCATTCAAATAAAAAGATTAAACAACGAGTTTTAGGTTTTCTCATAAAAGAAAACAACATATTTTAATGTGAACGTTCACTAACTTAAAGATCATTTCTTCCAGTTCCAGCCAAAATCGACTGAAAACTTTACATAAAAAAACAAACGAGTCAACTTCATAAATCATCAATATCAGGATATCTTGAAATTAAAGATTGAAGATGAAAGTGTAGGCTACTTCTTTTACTTCATTATTAATACAATATTTAATCTCTCTTCCAGCTAATATGATCAATTACAGATCCAAAATAACACCTCTCAGAAATATTTCATTTGTTTTTGAAGCATATTAGATATATATTTGTGATTGCGTATTGTCCTCAGTTAATTCAACAGTCTGATATTAATCTAGGTTTTGTCACATAGCAAATATGACTTTAACAAGAGGAATAGCTGTAATGACTGGATTAAATATGGGGAAATTGTGATTGATATATAATATAATACTGAATATATTTACAGTTATCAGTCAGAAAATATATGTGATTATTGTAAATAATTGTGATTAATCATAAATTGTTCATAATAAGTCAAAAGATTCCCATGAGTATCAAACAATTTCATAAAATGATTAATGTCTCTGTAAACCAATGACTCAAAGATTTATTAGCAGCAGTTATGGCATTATTAAATGAAGGAGTGAGAGAGAAATTGTCACCACTCTCCCCAGAACAGGTTATTTAACCATCCAAATGATTTCTAAACGGATTTATTAAGTTGAAATAGTTGCCAAGTTCGTTTACATCTAAAATAAAGCATCTGGATGTTTTAAACTACAATTCCCATAATTCCTTCGCGATGACGCAGCATGTTGCTGCTGACTTCCTGCAACAAGTAGTATCAGCTTATTCATAATTTTCAGACTAGTTGTTGGAATGGGATCCAAACCAGTTTAACGAAATTTCACATTTTGTTTGTGGAAGTGTAAAAGATGTATAAAGTTATAAAGACAAATGTGAGACAGACACACAGGATCAGACGCGCATGCAGCGATAGTGAGAGTTAGAAGGCGAAATATTGTTTGAAAAGGGTGTATTAAGTATAATAGTATTATTATTATTATTCGTTTGATATATGAATGTATAATGAGCTGTACCTGTGTAAGCGATGGCTCGCGCAGAAGCTCTGCGCGCGAGTGATGAACCCGATGCGCTCAGACATGTTCCTCTCAGAAACTCTCTGTGTTTACAGTCCACAAATGATGAGTCTCAGATGATCTGCACAATATCATACAGTCCAAACGAGTCAGTGTTCAGTGTGGGGGCGTGGCTTACCCGAGCCGCCTCTCATCGCGCTAATCGATTAGTGTGACATCAGCACTTTCCGCGTGCATGAAGCTCCTCATGATCATCACGTGTCCTCTGACATCTGGACAAATGTCACATTATTTCATATTCCATAACACACATTTATTTGTATATATATATATATATATATATATATATATATATATATATATATATAAAATTTGTTCATGTATTAAAGTTATATTATATATAGGCTATACACACATATATTCATATATTATAAATAACATGTATCTATCTGTCTATCTATCTATCTATCTATCTATCTATATATATATATATATATATATATATATGTTATTTATAATATATAAATATGTGTCTGTGCATATCTATCTATCTATCTATATCTATCTATCTATCTATCTATCTATCTATATATAAACTTGAGTTAATACATATAAAATTAATGTTTTATTTATATATATTACCTATACACACATTTACATTATATATTTTATTTTTCATTTTATATATATATATATATATATATATATATATATATTATATAATTATTAATAATATATACACTCACCTAAAGGATTATTAGGAACACCTGTTCAATTTCTCATTAATGCAATTATCTAATCAACCAATCACATGGCAGTTGCTTCAATGCATTTAGGGGTGTGGTCCTGGTCAAGACAATCTCCTGAACTCCAAACTGAATGTCAGAATGGGAAAGAAAGGTGATTTAAGCCATTTTGAGCGTGGCATGGTTGTTGGTGCCAGACGGGCCGGTCTGAGTATTTCACAACCTGCTCAGTTACTGGGATTTTCACGCACAACCATTTCTAGGGTTTACAAAGAATGGTGTGAAAAGGGAAAAACATCCAGTATGCGGCAGTCCTGTGGGCGAAAATGCCTTGTTGATGCTAGAGGTCAGAGGAGAATGGGCCGACTGATTCAAGCTGATAGATCGTTATAACCGAGGTATGCAGCAAAGCATTTGTGAAGCCACAACACGCACAACCTTGACCCGGAGACCCCACCGGGTACCACTCATCTCCACTACAAATAGGAAAAAGAGGCTACAATTTGCAAGAGCTCACCAAAATTGGACAGTTGAAGACTGGAAAAATTTTGCCTGGTCTGATGAGTCTCGATTTCTGTTGAGACATTCAGATGGTAGAGTCAGAATTTGGCGTAAACAGAATGAGAACATGGATCCATCATGCCTTGTTACCACTGTGCAGGCTGGTGGTGGTGGTGTAATGGTGTGGGGATGTTTTCTTGGCACACTTTAAGCCCCTTAGTGCCAATTGGGCATCGTTTAAATGCCACGGCCTACCTGAGCATTGTTTCTGACCATGTCCATCCCTTTATGGCCACCATGTACCCATCCTCTGATGGCTACTTCCAGCAGGATAATGCACCATGTCACAAAGCTCGAATCATTTCAAATTGGTTTCTTGAACATGACAATGAGTTCACTGTACTAAAATGGCCCCCACAGTCACCAGATCTCAACCCAATAGAGCATCTTTGGGATGTGGTGGAACGGGAGCTTCGTGCCCTGGATGTGCATCCCACAAATCTACATCAACTGCAAGATGCTATCCTATCAATATGGGCCAACATTTCTAAAGAATGCTTTCAGCACCTTGTTGAATCAATGCCACGTAGAATTATGGCAGTTCTGAAGGCAAAAGGGGGTCAAACACAGTATTAGTATGGTGTTCCTAATAATCCTTTAGGGGAGTGTATTAGTTACCATTGTGCAATAAAGCATTAATGTTGCTCAAGCAATGAAACAAAATATATCTTAAAAATTAAAATACATAATATAAATATAAATAATATAAATAATATAAATACATAATAAATAACATTTCTATTCTATAAGTGTATTATAATATGTGATATATATTTTTATTATCATTAACATAGTTGCCATTGTGCAATAAAACATAAATAATAATTGAATATTGTTTCTTGAACAAATAAACCAAAAATAATTGGTATTTCCTCTCAATATTGATCATTCTCTAACTTCTAATCCCACAGATTTGCATGAATTTATATATATATATGCAGGCACACATCACTCCTCTATGTTGAACCACAGAAAATGTGTTTAGCAACAGCATATTGTGATTTAATCCGAATGCATCAAATAAGATCAGGAGGTTTCCTGCTGTGACATAAGTCTGATATATTCCTGGAAATCTCTCACTATCAAATCAGCCATAATCAGAACTTCATCCTCTGTAATCCTCTGGTGGGTTTAAAAGCGGATCCTGGACACTCGCTCACAATCTGAAAAGTAATTGGGAAGATGGGCAATGCTAAAAGTGGAGCCCTCTCCAAAGATCTCCTGGCGGATCTGAAGATGAACACCAAATACAGCGAGGAGCAGCTCTACGCTTGGTACCAGAAGTTCCTGAACGAGTGTCCGACGGGGCGCATCAGCCGAGAGCAGTTCGAGAGCATCTACGCCAGCTTCTTCCCGGACGCAGACCCCAAAGCCTACGCTCAGCACGTGTTCAGGAGCTTCGACTCCGACAGCGATGGAACGCTGGACTTTAAAGGTGCGTAAACATATCATGCCTCTTTTCACACGATGTAATATAAATCTATGGTGTCCCAGAATGTGTCCCAGCTCAAAATCCCCCCAGATCATTTATTATAGCTTGTATATATGCGTGTAGTGTGCATGGCGTTGGCGTTTTCACAAATTCACGTTTTTGAGGTTTACGCAGAGATGGTAATGTTTTTCAAAATTTTTCTACGTTTGCACCTCGAGACATCAGGAGCGAGTTAAGGGTTTTCTTTTGTAACGGTGTCGTGTAATTATCAAATAACTAATGATCTTTGTAACGGAAGTGAATCAGTCAAAACTAACTTTATCTGGACAATAACTTTATTCTAAATCTGCTGTAAAGCCAAACAATCTCTGTTACTTTAATCTCCTATTATCACTGTAAAGCTGCTTTGAAACAATCTATATAGTTAAAAGCGATATAAAAATGAATGTGACTTGACTAGCTTGTCAAATTTGCCTCTTTTTGTGTGTGAGCAAAACGGTAGTTTTTGCGTGTCCCTTTAAATGCAAATGAGCCTTAGCTCCGCCTCCGCCAGAAGAGGGCGGAGTCTTCACACCAGCTTCAGAAACTCCTGCAATACCAACACGGGCCGATCTCAATCATCCAGAATCCCAGTATAACCAGTAGCGAGTGCAGCCCTGGTCTCTGGTGTCGCTTGAGAACCAAATGTCGGCTGGTGTGTGTAAACGTGCAGATTAAAGTAACTTCTCCTCTGCGGTCGCCCTACAGGTTGGAAGCGGAATTGTCCCATTGTAGGCTATGTAAGCAATAAGGTACGAGAGGCTGTGCTGTATCGTGAATAAGTAACGGCTGGAGGGCGTTGTTAGGCACGACGCGAAGCGGAGTGCCTGCAACCCCTTCAGCCGTTACTTATTCACGATACAGCACTTGCCTCGAGTACCTTATTGCTTTTATAAAACGGTTGCCACACAATAAAAATATTAAAGCCGAAAACGATGTTTCTATGCAACTTTCATGAAGTAAAATCACTATAAGCATTCCTTCCGCTGGAAAAAATAGTCCCGGACCGTAAACAGCAACAGAAGTTACATATTATTTCGCCAATAGATGGCGGCAAAGACTGTCTTTATGAGTGAGTGAGTCAGTAGAGAAGGCTTTTGAAAGGACTCGAACATGTGATCACGGAGAAGGAAGACGCGACAGATGACTAACTTAACGTTATGCACGGGAAAACCCCATGACTGTTAAAAGGACAACATATCGCAGCGGACATTCAAACGCATTTTTTTTATTATGAATATAGGACTGACCTGAAGGATGCAGGTAACGTTACACTCACTTACTCGATCTCTCACAATGCTCTACTCTAGCTTTAAATGAACAATATCAATGAGATCAAACATCTGTTTAAGTTGCTAAGAGTGGTTGCTAGGGGTGTTGTGTAGTGATACATAGAACCATTGGGTGAAGCGGTCATAGCCGTGTTTTATCGTGAAATAAAGCACAGCTATTGACCAATCAGAATCAAGGATTGGAACTAACCGTTTTATAAGTCTCATTAGAACTAGAAACGCGACCCGATCTGGCAATCTTACATAGCGTGGTTATATCAGATAAAGCACCGCAAAACGGAGCATAAGTGCATTTCACAATGTCACGACTTGATGAACCACTGAAACGATTTTGGAAACATTATTTGAAGGTAAAAAATCCTACTTAGTGTTGCTTTAAGGGCCGCTAATATTATAATAAGATCCTCTTCATACAGCAGAAGGGAAGAAATCTGATCGGATTATTTTGTGTCATGCTTGCAGAGAAAGACTCACCAGAACACAGTTACTGGGTTTCACTGTTCATGTTTCCAGGGTTAAGCACACGATTACAGCACGTACACACGGGAAAAGTCCTATTTTCATGATATGTCCCCTTTAAAGAGTACATCGTGGCTCTGCACCTGACGTCCTCGGGGAAGACGGTGGAGAAGCTGGAGTGGGCCTTCGCTCTGTACGACGTGGACCGGAACGGCAGCATCACCAAAAACGAGATTCATGAAATAGTGAAGGTGAATGAAAACCAGCTCACATTTATTCACAGACTCCAATGTCTCGGCTAACTAACAATGTTTTGAAAATGTTACTTCTGAACATCAAGGTTTTTCTTACACGGTAACAATAATGTGCTATTTCCTTTAAAAATGATGGTAACAATATTACACATGATATTTTTTAGTAGTTTTTAAGGCCTTATTTCTTTAATGGAATCTACCTGAATAAATCATGTAAAATCCCCTAAATTATTTTAGTCTATGACACACTGAACACTGAGCTTTTTTTATTTTAATTTAAGATGACTCTCCAAAGTATTTGGTTTGAAGTGAATGTAAATTACCTGTTTATTTTTTACTTTGAGTAATATTGTGCATTTAATTGCTCAATGATCAAAGCAACATGCTTCATAATATTAGTACATGCAGTTATTCACAACCTAACCATAAGCATAACCCTTCTGCACAACGGTAACAAATGGTGTCTCTAAATAAAAACGCATAATTGAACTAATTCTCTTAAAATAAAAAGGTAACCTTAATTTTATCAGCTTAATCGGTTCCTCAATTCAAGCCTCAAAACTGTTTCCTTTAAAAAATTAGGAAAATGTATCTCTTGGTTTTATTAGTGACATGTTCTCAATATTTTCTATACAACACTGAACCACAATTTTCTTAATAAGACTTAATAAGACCCATGATTCATTTTTTACAGTGTAGAAACATTATGAGAATGTTACTTTTGAATCTGAACTAAAACATTTCAGAAAATTATGTTTTTGTGCTAGCGTTCTGAGAACATTATTAAAGACCGGATAATGTTGAACGAACGTTTTATTAATGTTACTGAAGAACGTTTGTTCATAACTTTGAGAGAACGTTTGTTCATAACTTTGAGAGAACGTTTGTTCATAACTTTGAGAGAACGTTTGTTCATAACTTTGAGAGAACGTTTGTTCATAACTTTGAGAGAACGTTTGTTCATAACTTTGAGAGAACGTTTGTTCATAACTTTGAGAGAACGTTTGCTCCTCTTTGCAGTCAATATTCAACATGATCTCCAGAGAAGACCAGAAAAACCTTCCGGATGACGAGAACACCCCAGAAAAACGAACTGATAAAATTTGGGACTTTTTTGGGAAAAAAGAAAATGGTAAGTGACTTTTGCACATGTTAAATGTCTTAGATGACAAAGATATAGAATATGGTATTTAAAGTCCCCCTTTAGTGAATAACTGTATCTCTTAAAACTCATCCTTGATCGCCACAATGACACATTTAAGTTTTTTCCTTGAAAAATTGTATGTTGAATGTAACTCGACACCCTTGCACGGTTCTATGAATATGCAAATGAGCCCCGCCTCCACTCCCTCAGAGATCCACTGGTTGACGATCACACGTTGATCTGATTGGTTACAAGGTCGTTTGTGACGTCAGAAACACCAGCGATTTCACACCGTGTTTTTGAGACTGTCTTTGGTTCACTGCAGTTTTAAGGAGGAAATACTCAGCAATGCTGTCGACTTATGAACTTACACGTGTGTGTCTTAAAGCATATTAAAAACACCACATAGACACATAAACAACATTAAAAGCTGGATTTTCACACAGGGGGACTTGCACAGAATACCCTTTATTGAGCTTTGAAGAATGCATGTTCTTTATATCGCCAGGGAAAATAACCGAGGGAGAGTTCATCCAAGGCGTTATGGGCAATAAGAACATTCTCCGGCTGATCCAGTTCGACGAGCCCCAAAAGGTCCAAGAAAGGCTCAAAGAGAAGAAGCAATGATGTGTTTAAATTACTGCTACTTGTTTTAGTTCAATCTGACTCTTTTAAATAATTAAAGTTCATTTCTGCTGTTACATGCTGACGGAGATAAACGACTGATAGGAATTCAATTCAATGTGTGCCTTGGAATATACATGTAAAAATGTTGTTTATTACCAACGTCATGCAGTATAAAACATAACGGACGGTTACAAATGGCAACAGGAATGCATTTAATTTTCCTCTGCATGGCATGAGATACACTGATGCAAGCAGTCCATTGGCCATGTGACCCACAAGGGTCAAAAGGTCACATTCACAGTCATCTGTGAAACATGCCAATCATGCAAATAATACACAACTTTGTAATGGAGTGGAGATATTTGCTGTTAACTGTTCATTGGATCGTGCTCCCTTTGACATCTGAACATGTTTATTTGAAGCACATCAGAATGCTCCCAAAAGTTGCTCCCAAAAGATGCAAAGCTAAATGCATATAATAAAATACATCTATTAATATTATCTAGCATAGTTAGGACAGTGAAAGGCAACAATATAGCAAATACGGAAACATTAATGCATGTCAAGATTTGCATTTCTGTCGCTTTTGCACAATATTTTTGTCTTGGATAATATCTGGATAATAAAGCTGCTGTACATCACTCCTGTCGTATTCACTGAAATACATCTACGAGCTGATGAGACTTGAATTTCAAATAAACAACAACAATATTTCAAAGCTTAGATTAGATTGTGGACATTGCGTCATACAGATGTACAATAATCAGGTATCAAAAACATAATGGAAGCCATTTACTCTGGAAACTTGTTTCTGCCACGGAATAAAACAAAAAAGGTCATTGCGATAATTCTGTGCACTGATTAATGTGTGTACCGTGTATAATTATTTTGTATATATAAATATATATATATATATATATATATATATAAGTACACACATGCTTGTTGTAAATATTTAAGAAAAATGTGTTATTTATATATAAAAGATTTAAATTTATATGTAATATAAATTATATATAAATATATATACAATATATACATGTAAATATTTCTCAAATATATACATACATGTGTGTATTTATATTTGCAAAATAATTATACACAGACAGTACACACATCATGTAGCTATATCTTTTATTTTGGATGTGATTAATCGTTGCACAGCCTACACTGAAACAAATGATATGATCAATAAGTTAGGACAACACATGTTTTTACATTGCTTTAACTCATTAAAATAAGTTAAGCAATTTTCACACACAAAAATTAGTGTAAATTGCAACTTTTTATCTCACAAATCTGACTTTTGTCGTGCATTTTTATATCACGCCATTCCAACCTTTTTCTCAGATATAAACATTATGAAGTCCGAATTGCGACAGAGTCAGAATTGTGATTTAGGAAGTCACAATTACATTTTTTTATTCTGTGGCGTAAACAATCTTGAATAATTTACAGTGGTTAAAGAGTGGAAATATACATCCCTAATTACATATTTATATAAAAATGAGTGTCAGAACTCGCTCTCCTCGATGATCTCCTCCATAGTCTCTCCTAAAGTCATTTCCCCGTCGCTGCTGGACAAACTCTTCCTCATGTAGAACTCCAGGCCTAAGCTCCGCCCACAGGCCAGGTCCTCTGCTGATTGGTCGGTCACCTGCGGATGCACCTGTGAGGGGGCGTGGCCTCCGTCCTCATTGGATTGGCTCTGCTCTTGGTTTTGTCCTGAACTCTTTTGCGAACACTTCCACAGATGTTTGGGGTGGATGTCCGCGAAGCAGTTGTGAACCTCGAAGTGATTGGACGAAACGAACAGCTGCCAACGCTTCTTCAGCTCAGCCTGGACCTGGACATGTTTACAACTCAGCTTATTATGGTGAAAAATAATAACTCTCACACCAGCGCTGCAAATTAATCACAGCGAAACCGCACGCGATTTGGCAAAGGCTGAGATTATTTTATGCGCAGCTTGTCAGTGAAGTACGACTGATGAGTCACACACACACACACACACACACACACACACACACACACACACACACACACACACACACCACATATCCCTATGACCACCAGAGGGCGTCTTAAACACACCACATATCCCTATGAACACCAGAGGGCGTCTCTCTCACACACACACACACACACACACACACCACATGTCCCTATGAACACCAGAGGGCGTCTCTCTCACACACACACACACACACACACACACACACACACCCCATATCCCTATGAACACCAGAGGGCGTCTCAAACACACACACACACACACACACCCTGTTGCAGAAGTACAATAACACATCACTCCAGTAAATCTCTATCGGCATCACACTCTCTGTATCTAAATAAACAGAAGATTGAAATGCTTTGACTGATTAAACATGAGTAATAAACACACGACTGCCTTATTCTGTGTCAGAAGCGCATCATCTCACAGAAGGAGCTCAGCTGTCCTTATACAGTGAGTTTGGAGTAAAAGCGTGTTATTAAAATGTCGTCTTTTGTTGGACAAGAGGTTCATAAATGCGTCTCATGTCTGGAAAGATGTTTGACGCGTGTTGCTTTTTCAAATGGATGTTATAAGCGAATCAAACTCAGTGCTTTCAGAGTGAGACGCGTTTACTGAGCCGTGCTTCACTGACAAGCTGCACATGACTAACAATCACAGACTTTACCATTTCATAATCGCGATAAGCCAAGTTGGTTTAAGTGCAATTACATGTAAATTGTGATTAATCGTGCAGCGCTATCTCACACTTTCAAAGCGCCTTCACCAAACGTACCTCTCCGTTTGCAAAGCAGTACAGCACCGCAACTAACAGACCCTGTTGAAGAATAAAGCTCACGGTTAGAGGATTCTCCGAGTCGGACAGGGAGAAGAGAGGAGTTTGCTCACCTGGAACGAGCTCAGGGTCAGATGGACGAAGTTTCGAGCGTATCGGTTGCTTCCTTCCACTGATTCGTCGATGATTATGGTGAAGACGATCTCGTGGATCCCGAGCAGAGGAATCAACACAAGCGTTGCTCTGGCTAAACTGTGCAAACCATGAGAAATGAGTGAGTTTTATTGTGGATGCACGATAAGAACCTTTTTGGCCGATACCGATAACCGATAATTCTTTATATCTGAAAGCCGATAACCGATATATTGGCCGATGAATCTAAATCCAAATTTTTATATAATTTTTGAGAGCCTGATTACACAATCACACAATAATAATGATCTTCTCATTATAATTGTATGAAGCCGATATGACAGACTTGCACTGCACATGTTGCACTGAACCATATTTTCCTTTTTGAAGTGATTCAGTCATATTTTAAGAATTTAAAAACCATCATGTTGAACAGTGCGCATCTGAAGTGTCTCAGCTGAAGGAGATAACACATTATTTACCGGCTTTAATATATCGGGCAGTTGTTCTTATCAGGCCGATAACAATAACATTAACATTAAAAATGATCATATATCGGCTGATACCAATATATCGTGCATCCCTAGTTTTTATACACACGAGCAAACGCTGTTTTAGATGAGCAGCGACAAACCTGTACCGGTAATCCGTGAACTTCACCTGGTCGGCCTTTAACTTGGACAGCAAAAGTCTGATGATTTTGAGGAAAATGCAAAAAATGACCTGAAATACAAGCAAGTGCATGATTATTCCCAAGGTTTTTTTTTTTACTAAATTTTCTCCAGACATATAAAAGGTACTCGAACATTTTCAAAATGAGAATAAATAGATGCAAGTGCAACATGCAACAAAACAACATGCAACTGCATGATTATATCAGCGTTTGACTTTTGCATGATCGGTTTTTTAGCAGGATTGAGTGTAATTATTTATTTATGTAGATTTTATGATATTGATGCACATTTTCATTGTATGTTTATGAGTTGCTGTCCGCCTCTGGAAAGTAAAGGGCAGAATGTTGAAACTCAGTCTGAAGCAGAACGACTGATTTAATGTCCCGCGGCTCGTGACCAGCATGAGACGCGCCGCACGAGGATCCCAGTGAGATGTGTGTCACACCATGACAGAAGAGCAGAAGAGAACCACAGCTTTCACAGTGAACACGCGTCATCAAACTCACGCGATGAAAATCATAAGGCATCATACTCACGATCACTGATAATGTTATTGGGCCTCGGATTATCCACCAGATCCATCTGATATTATTTAACCAGCAGCTTTAGAAAAAGAACACATGCAATGCATTATATTATTATAGCCTTATAAACATTCATAGGCAAGGCACGTTCATTTATAGCACATTTCATACACCATGGTATGCTTAGAAGGAATTAAAATAATCAAAAGAAATACAAATAAAAAAGGTGATAAAAGATCTGAAAATATTATAATAGATAAGCATAATAATGAATGGTAACACTTTAAAAAGATTTGTTAACATTAGTAAATGCATTAGTTTGATCACATGTTTAGTTCATGGACTTTCAGTGTTTCATGTGTCAGTTTCCCGCCACTCTTTCGTCTTTCGTCTCCTTGGTTACCGTCATCATTAGTTCACGTTTAGTCATTATCTTCGTAGTGTTCACTAGCTGTTCTCTGTAATGTGTGTGTGTGTGTGTGTGTGTGTGTGTGTGTTTCTGCTGTCCTGTATATAATCACCATTAAACCTCCGTGTTGAAAAGATCTCCTGTCTTCCTCATGAACTGGTTTTAAAGCCTTTATTCATCTTTGATAATGTTAGTAATAAGTTGTTCAATGTTCATGTCAGCTTACAGCGCATTAACTAATGATAACAAATACCTTTTGATAATGTATTAGTCAATGTTGATTTCAACAGTTACTATTTCATTAATTAACATGAGCCAATGTTAACAAATTAAACTTTATAGTACATTTCTACTGAATTTATTTTAATTGTGGTGAAGACAATGAAAGTCATTATTAGGGCTGTCAAATGATTAATCACGATTAATCGCATCCAAAATAAAAGTTTGTGTTTACATAATAAATGTGTGTGTACTGTGTATAATTATTTTATATATATAAATACAAACACATGCTTGTATATATTTAAGAAATATTTGCATGTTTATACTATATATAGATTTATATATAATGTATATTATATATAAATATAAATATTTTATATATAAATAACACATTTTTCTTAAATATATAAATGCACGTGTGTGTACTTATATATAAAAAATAATCATACACAGTACACACACATTTATTATGTAAACACAAACTTTTATTTTGGATGCGATTAATCGTGATTAATCATTTGACAGCCCTAGTCTGTCACGATTTACACTCAAAGAAACAGCAAAAGATCCAATAATGCAGTTTATTTAGGGAAATCCATTACATTACTGGAAATACAGTCCAGGCAGGGGTCAATATCCGTAAAAGCAATCCAAAAGCACCAAGAACAAAACACAGACAAGACTCAGACAAGACTCAGAAAAGCACAGACCTGAGGATGAGGTGTGAATAAAGACAAGGACTCCATAACAAACACTAAACACGCAGGATACTTATACACAGACAAACGATCATAATGAGTGACAGCTGGGTGCAATGAACAGTGATGAGAACAGACAAGGACTGTGGGGAATGTAGTTCATGGAGGGATGACACCGTGGGAAGAGGACCTCTAGAGGATACCCGGGGAAACACACCCAGACACTGTGACATAGTCATTATATAATAATATAATAATAATAATATGTTTAGCTTAATATACACACTGAAATACAAATTTTTGTCAAGTGGCAAATAAACATGATCGGAGTAAAACTTTTGTCTCAACTTTTGAGATTTTTGTCATTAGTATTTGTTAAATTTACAAGCAATTTATGCTTTAAATTAAATTACACCTGTGGTTTAGCTTATGTTGGAAAAGCGTCACGTCAATTAAAACGAAGAATTAGTGAGAACTCTCCAGTTCCTGTCTTCATTCACTGTGTTTCCGCACGGTTTAGTGGGATTGAAAAAGTGGATTGTTTTGTTTGGGATTTTAGATGTTATCATAGGGGTATGAATAATGAAGCATTATTTAATGTGATGTTATAGTTATTTTTTTCCTCTTCTTCTTTGATACTATGAACAATAATGTTTGTAACTGTTTATGATGATGTGGTGTTAATTATGTATTCAGCTTAATTGGTTATGAATGGATCTTTACAGCGATTGGTCATGTGATCATTTTAAATGTGATTGAGTTTGAATAGTACACTTATATGTCTGATGAAGGTCATGAGACCGAAACTTTGCTAATAAAATTGATTCTCGTTTTTAGTGTGATAGTGTGAAAAAAATTATTCTACATAAAATACCTTCTCACACAAATTATTTTCTGTATAACTTTCTTTTAAAGTGGCAATCTGAAGTAAAAAAAAAAAAAGAAGAGGCCCTTACCTTTTATTTTCATACAAAGTTTTGGTGACGGTCCAGGGAATCACGAACAATAATGGAGTTCCTGAATGAGTTGGTTGAATAAAGTTGGAGAATTAATAAAGTCATGGTAACACTTTACTTAAAGCCTTTGTATATGATGCATTATTAAATTCTTTATAATGCATTAATTATGCCTTGTAATGCACCCTTTAATGCAAACATTATAAAGCATTTTAAATTTGTCTACAATTATTTATGAAAAGAAATGCATTATAACTTAGGATACATTATGAATACCTTTATAATGCATAATCCATAAAGGCTTCAAGTAAAGTTATTTTTGAATGTGTGACAAGGACAATGAAAAGAACATTGAGAATGACTGTTGTGTATTGAGGACAAGTCGCACCCCATCCGATGATCATGTACTTCTTCAGGAGTCTCTTCCGGGTCAACACGGCCGTGAACAGAAGCGTGTGCAGGAATATCGCCTCCACTAGAAGCCAGAAGTAACTACATCCCACAAAATATTCCAGAGACACCTTTGAGGCCTTGCAGAGGAAAGAAATCTGGAGGGTTGACATTTATATTACTGCATCTCTGGTGCATCTACACAACAGCAATGCTACAGAACAGCGTACAGTAAGACGTGCCACTGCAAAAAGTAGTTTTGTCTTCTTTCCAGTCCAAATATCTACAAATTCTTAAATCAAGCTGCATTTACTGGATTAGTAAAATGCAATAAGATATTATGTCCTGTTTATATATTTGAGATATTTATATATGTGATATATTTAATCAAAATGAAGTGAGTTGATGCTTAAAAAAAGCTAAATTATCTGCCAATGGGGTCAGAGAAATAATGTTAATTCAAACATAAACTAGATTATTTTTCTGAACCCATTGGCAGATAATTTAGCTTGTTTTAATCAAAAACTCATTTAATTTGTATTTATTTCCCCAGTCGTTTTACTACTTTAGTAAATGCATCTTGACTTAAGAAATGTTTGATATTTGGACTGGAAACAAGTAAGAAAAGCCGTTTTTGCAGTAGCTGATATGATTCCACAGAAGTGAAAACGGACACAAATGCAGTTTCTGTACCGCAGATTTAGTGAAGCTGCTCCAGCCCAGTTCATCGCTGGGAAGGTTGGTGTACGTGACTTGTAATATAACCTCTTTGGTAATTACCGCTGTCGCTCTAAATATGAACGATACAAAGAGATTCATGTGGATGTAGTTCCTCGTGCAGTGAAGCTTCCTGAAAACAACAGGTAAGAATAGTTTATTGCTTGGTTAGGGACAAATAAGATTAGTATCAGATATCTGGAGCCAGCTCGGGGACCGGACAGCACAGACGTAAATCAAGTCAATCAATGAAAACAAAGGCGCTGGAATCGCACTAAGATAAACTAATCATGCAAGTCCACGACAGAGAACATTGGTTAAATGTTAACAGTAAACAGGAGCGATTGATCAGAGAATGCCTTTATTCCAAGTAAGTCAATGGTTTATCATCAGCATGACCATGAAACATGATCTTTTACCAGTGAGATTGTGGTTATAGAGTTATTAGATGGAAACAATTTTGCAAACTATCTTAAAGTGCCCATATTATGCTTTTTTGGGAAATCACCTTTCATGTAGAGTGTTTGTGAACGTAAAAGTCCTGCAATGTTTCAAAATCAAAGACTGAATTGGTTTCTGACCAATCACAGCAGAGCAGCTCTCAGAGAGGCAGGGCTTAGATAGACTGAATTGGTTTCTGCCCAATCACAGCAGAGCAGCTCTCAGAGAGGCGGAGTTTAGAGAGACTGAATTGGTTTCTGACCAATCACAGCAGAGCAGCTCTCAGAGAGGCGGGGTTTAGAGAGACTGAATTGGTTTCTGCCCAATCACAGCAGAGCAGCTCTCAGAGAGGCAGGGCTTAGATAGACTGAATTGGTTTCTGCCCAATCAGAGCAGAGCAGCTCTCAGATAGGCGGGGTTTAGATAGACTGAATTGGTTTCTGCCCAATCACAGCAGAGCAGCTCTCAGAGAGGCAGGGTTTAGAGAGACTGAATTGGTTTCTGCCCAATCACAGCAGAGCAGCACTCAGAGAGGCGGGGTTTAGAGAGACTGAATTTGTTTCTGCCCAATCACAGCAGAGCAGCTCTCAGAGAGGCGGGGTTTAGATAGACTGAATTGGTTTCTGCCCAATCACAGCAGAGCAGCTCTCAGAGAGGCGGGGTTTGGAGAGACTGAATTGGTTTCTGACCAATCACAGCAGAGCAGCTCTCAGAGAGGCGGGGTTTAGAGAGACTGAATTGGTTTCTGCCCAATCACAGCAGAGCAGCTCCCAGAGAGGCAGGGCTTAGATAGACTGAATTGGTTTCTGCCCAATCACAGCAGAGCAGCTCTCAGAGAGGCGGGGTTTGGAGAGACTGAATTGGTTTCTGCCCAATCACAGCAGAGCAGCTCTCAGAGAGGCGGGGTTTGGAGAGACTGAATTGGTTTCTGACCAATCACAGCAGAGCAGATCTCAGAGAGGCGGGGTTTAGATAGACTGAATTGGTTTCTGCCCAATCACAGCAGAGCAGCTCTCAGAGAGGTGGAGTTTAGATAGACTGAATTGGTTTCTGCCCAATCACAGCAGAGCAGCTCTCAGATAGGCGGGGTTTAGATAGACTGAATTGGTTTCTGCCCAATCACAGCAGAGCAGCTCTCAGATAGGCGGGGTTTAGATAGACTGAATTGGTTTCTGCCCAATCACAGCAGAGCAGCTCTCAGAGAGGCAGGGTTTAGAGAGACTGAATTGGTTTCTGCCCAATCACAGCAGAGCAGCACTCAGAGAGGCGGGGTTTAGAGAGACTGAATTTGTTTCTGCCCAATCACAGCAGAGCAGCTCTCAGAGAGGCGGGGTTTAGATAGACTGAATTGGTTTCTGCCCAATCACAGCAGAGCAGCACTCAGAGAGGCGGGGTTTAGAGAGACTGAATTGGTTTCTGCCCAATCACAGCAGAGCAGCTCTCAGAGAGGCAGGGTTTAGAGAGACTGAATTGGTTTCTGCCCAATCACAGCAGAGCAGCACTCAGAGAGGCGGGGTTTAGAGAGACTGAATTTGTTTCTGCCCAATCACAGCAGAGCAGCTCTCAGATAGGCGGGGTTTAGATAGACTGAATTGGTTTCTGCCCAATCACAGCAGAGCAGCACTCAGAGAGGCGGGGTTTAGAGAGACTGAATTTGTTTCTGCCCAATCACAGCAGAGCAGCACTCAGAGAGGCGGGGTTTAGAGAGACTGAATTGGTTTCTGCCCAATCACAGCAGAGCAGCTCTCAGATAGGCGGGGTTTAGATAGACTGAATTGGTTTCTGCCCAATCACAGCAGAGCAGCACTCAGAGAGGCGGGGTTTAGAGAGACTGAATTTGTTTCTGCCCAATCACAGCAGAGCAGCACTCAGATAGGCGGGGTTTAGATAGACTGAATTGGTTTCTGCCCAATCACAGCAGAGCAGCACTCAGAGAGGCAGGGTTTAGAGAGACTGAATTGGTTTCTGCCCAATCACAGCAGAGCAGCTCTCAGAGAGGTGGAGTTTAGATAGACTGAATTGGTTTCTGCCCAATCACAGCAGAGCAGCTCTCAGAGAGGCGGGGTTTAGATAGACTGAATTGGTTTCTGCCCAATCACAGCAGAGCAGCTCTCAGATAGGTGGGGTTTGGAGAGACTGAATTAGTTTCTGACCAATCACAGCAGAGCAGCTCTCAGAGAGGCGGAGTTTAGAGAGACTGAATTGGTTTCTGACCAATCACAGCAGAGCAGCTCTCAGATAGGCGGGGTTTAGATAGACTGAATTGGTTTCTGCCCAATCACAGCAGAGCAGCTCTCAGATAGGTGGGGTTTGGAGAGACTGAATTAGTTTCTGACCAATCACAGCAGAGCAGCTCTCAGAGAGGCGGAGTTTAGAGAGACTGAATTGGTTTCTGACCAATCACAGCAGAGCAGCACTCAGATAGGCGGGGTTTAGATAGACTGAATTGGTTTCTGACCAATCACAGCAGAGCAGCACTCAGAGAGGCGGAGTTTAGAGAGACTGAATTGGTTTCTGACCAATCACAGCAGAGCAGCTCTCAGAGAGGCGGAGTTTAGAGAGACTGAATTGGTTTCTGATCAATCACAGCAGAGCAGCACTCAGAGAGGTGGAGTTTAGAGAGACTGAATTGGTTTCTGACCAATCACAGCAGAGCAGCTCTCAGAGAGGCGGAGTTTAGAGAGACTGAATTGGTTTCTGACCAATCACAGCAGAGCAGCTCTCAGAGAGGTGGAGTTTAGAGAGACTGAATTGGTTTCTGACCAATCACAGCAGAGCAGCTCTCAGAGAGGCGGAGTTTAGATAGACTGAATTGGTTTCTGACCAATCACAGCAGAGCAGCACTCAGAGAGGCGGAGTTTAGAGAGACTGAATTGGTTTCTGACCAATCACAGCAGAGCAGCTCTCAGAGAGGCGGAGTTTAGATAGACTGAATTGGTTTCTGACCAATCACAGCAGAGCAGCACTCAGAGAGGTGGAGTTTAGAGAGACTGAATTGGTTTCTGACCAATCACAGCAGAGCAGCTCTCAGAGAGGCGGAGTTTAGAGAGACTGAATTGGTTTCTGACCAATCACAGCAGAGCAGCTCTCAGAGAGGTGGAGTTTAGAGAGACTGAATTGGTTTCTGACCAATCACAGCAGAGCAGCACTCAGATAGGCGGGGTTTAGAGAGACTGAATTGGTTTCTGACCAATCACAGCAGAGCAGCTCTCAGAGAGGTGGGGTTTGGAGAGACTGAATTAGTTTCTGACCAATCACAGCAAAGCAGCTCTCAGAGAGGCGGGGTTTAGAGAGACTGAATTGGTTTCTGCCCAATCACAGCAGAGCAGCTCTCAGAGAGGCGGAGTTTAGAGAGACTGAATTGGTTTCTGCCCAATCACAGCAGAGCAGCACTCAGAGAGGCGGAGTTTAGAGAGACTGAATTGGTTTCTGACCAATCACAGCAGAGCAGCTCTCAGAGAGGCGGAGTTTAGAGAGACTGAATTGGTTTCTGACCAATCACAGCAGAGCAGCTCTCAGAGAGGCGGAGTTTAGAGAGACTGAATTGGTTTCTGACCAATCACAGCAGAGCAGCTCTCAGAGAGGCGGAGTTTAGAGAGACTGAATTGGTTTCTGACCAATCACAGCAGAGCAGCTCTCAGAGAGGTGGAGTTTAGAGAGACTGAATTGGTTTCGTGACCAATCACAGCAGAGCAGCACTCAGATAGGCGGGGTTTAGAGAGACTGAATTGGTTTCTGACCAATCACAGCAGAGCAGCTCTCAGAGAGGTGGGGTTTGGAGAGACTGAATTAGTTTCTGACCAATCACAGCAGAGCAGCTCTCAGAGAGGCGGGGTTTAGAGAGACTGAATTGGTTTCTGCCCAATCACAGCAGAGCAGCTCTCAGAGAGGCGGGGTTTAGAGAGACTGAATTGGTTTCTGCCCAATCACAGCAGAGCAGCTCTCAGAGAGGCGGAGTTTAGAGAGACTGAATTGGTTTCTGACCAATCACAGCAGAGCAGCACTCAGATAGGCGGGGTTTAGAGAGACTGAATTGGTTTCTGCCCAATCACAGCAGAGCAGCTCTCAGAGAGGTGGGGTTTAGAGAGACTGAATTGGTTTCTGACCAATCAGAGCAGAGCAGCTCTCAGAGAGGCGGGGTTTAGAGAGACTGAATTGGTTTCTGACCAATCAGAGCAGAGCAGCTCTCAGAGAGGCGGAGCTTAGAGAGACTGAATTGGTTTCTGCCCAATCACAGCAGAGCAGCACTCAGAGAGGCGGGGTTTAGAGAGACTGAATTGGTTTCTGCCCAATCACAGCAGAGCAGCACTCAAAGAGGTGGAGTTTAGAGAGACTGAATTGGTTTCTGACCAATCACAGAAGAGCAGCACTCAGAGAGGCGGGGCTTAGAGAGACTGAATTGGTTTCTGACCAATCACAGCAGAGCAGCTCTCAGAGAGGCGGGGTTTAGAGAGGCTGAATTGGTTTCTGACCAATCAGAGCAGAGCAGCTCTCAGAGAGGCGGGGCTTAGAGAGACTGAATTGGTTTCTGACCAATCACAGCAGAGCAGCTCTCAGAGAGGCGGGGTTTAGAGAGACTGAATTGGTTTCTGACCAATCAGAGCAGAGCAGCTCTCAGAGAGGCGGGGCTTAGAGAGACTGAATTGGTTTCTGACCAATCACAGCAGAGCAGCTCTCAGAGAGGCGGGGTTTAGAGAGACTGAATTGGTTTCTGCCCAATCACAGCAGAGCAGCACTCAGAGAGGTGGAGTTTAGAGAGACTGAATTGGTTTCTGACCAATCACAGCAGAGCAGCACTCAGATAGGCGGGGTTTAGAGAGACTGAATTGGTTTCTGCCCAATCACAGCAGAGCAGCACTCAGAGAGGTGGAGTTTAGAGAGACTGAATTGGTTTCTGACCAATCAGAGCAGAGCAGCACTCAGAGAGGCGGGGTTTAGAGAGACTGAATTGGTTTCTGACCAATCACAGCAGAGCAGCTCTCAGAGAGGCGGGGTTTAGAGAGACTGGATCTTCGATGGAAGTGTTTCAGACACTGAGAGGAAAGAGCTGATGCTGCAGTGGAGATTATGAGGAAATCAGTGTTATTGAGCTTGAATGCATGTAAACCTGTTGGAGGAGACTCTAAGACAACATTAGGAACATTTAAAATAGCATCATAGAGGCACTTTAAAGTTACATTCTTACTATATGAAAGAAAGAGGGACCCAACACTGAGCCCTGCAGAACTCCACTCACCTCAGAAGACTCATGATCAGAACGGCCAAGCAAAGAGAAGAAAAAGACAGCGAGTATCCTACAATGGACAAGACCCTCAACACCGACTGCCGGAATACCTCTTCTTCCTGTGTGTGCAGGATGACATTGGACAAATTATGCCATGATGGAGACCATACTTTAATATATGGTAGCAATATTCACCTCAGACTTGAAGAAATAATGGTTTTCACACTCTGACTGATTCCTCCAGACACTGCTGGAGTTCTCCTCGGTTCTCCAGCCGCCGCTGGCCGTGCACTCCTTATACACACTTCCAGTGGCGCCTGAAACAAACCACACGTTTATTACGCTTTTAGGGTTTTTTAATTAGAAAATTATTGGTAACACTTTACAGTACGGTTCATTAGTTAACATGAACTAAGAATGAACAATACTTCTACAGCATTTATTAATCTTAGTTCATATTAATTTCAACATTTACTAATACATTATTAATATTAAAGGTTGTATTTGTTAACATTGTGAACTAACAGGAACAGCTGTTTTTATTAACTAAAATGTACAAAGATTTATAAATACTGAAACAAATGTATTGCTCATTGTTAGTTCGTGTTAGTTAATACATTACCTGATGCTAACTAATGAACCTTATTGTAAAGTGTCACCAAATTATTTATACACTACCGTCAAAATGTTGGAATTATTACGATTTGTTAATGTTTTTGAAAGAACACCAAGGCTGCATTTAATTGTTAAAAAATACAGTAAAAACAGTGGAAAATTATTATACGTATTCAAAAATGTTGACAGGCAGTGTAAATTTATTTTATTATTAAATAATATTAGGCTGTGAAATTATTTAACCCTTTAACTTTTTTTATGTAATTGGAAAAAGTGTAAAATTGTACTTTTACCTTCTCTGATCCACGGTAAATACGGCGGACAGGGAACGGACACGATCCCGGGAGATGAATGCGGCCAACAGGCAAAAACGTCAAAAGTTCCATTGCAGAAAATTCCTACGGAGTGATTCGTACAATGACTTTAACAAATATTACAATATGACATCTCGTTGCAGCCGCTTCACTCACCAGTTCCAGTAGGAAAAGTGGCTTTGAGGAACCGTGTGCAGTTCTCCTGATATTCTCCACGTTTATAGATCAGATCATCCAGTATGGAGCCCACGACCTTCACAGACCAGCATAAACATGAGGTTTAGTAGATCGAGTGCACATCGCCCGTGTACTTCTACTGTCATGATGAGCGCTGACGCCACATGTCAAACACACGATGGCAGTGTTTATAACGGGTGATGTTGTCTTGAGAAGACTTCGAGATTTTATCAGGACACAATGAATGATTCCAGAGAGCGGTGTGAGTTAGTGACTGGAGGCGATATTAAACATCTTCAATGAACAGATAAATATTTACATTCTTCCCAATTTACAATGCCAACTCTTAAATATCAGTTTAGAGTGAGAAAATGCATTCTAGTCGCTCAGAAACTGTTTAATATACATGTTTCTCTGCTATGTTTAAGTAGCTACAACTTACATGCAATAAAACACTGTTAGGGTTTTTCTATATTAACACAACTTATATTGTAGATTCATGCTACATAATATTCATTATATATATATTCTGTGTGGGTAAAGTGACAGTATTGCAATCTGTAAATGCACTACACCTTAAATATTGAGTAACAGTTTATTACAATGGTCGACTTCAGACTATAAGTAACTTTGCAACTAGAGTTTGAACAAATTGTCTGCTTAAATACAGTTTATTGACATTCTACTGACTATCTTTGCAACTACACGTCCGCTTATTCTACTAACGTGAACCCTGACCTGACAGTCTGTTCATTTTCTAGTTGACATTGCAAAGTAACTTACAGTCAGTAAATGTCTAAAGCAGAGTGTTGAAATAAAGAGTAACCCAATATTAAATATGAACACATCCGGATCTGACAGAACACTCTCAGGAAAAAGGCACAAAAGCTGTCACTGGGTGGTACCTTTACAAAAGGTACACTTTTCTTCCTTTTAGGAACTAATATGTACCATTAAGGAACCAATATGCACTCTTTAGGTACAAAACCTTTTCAACCAGTGTCAGCTTTTGTACCTTTTTCTCTGAGAGTGCATGTTCTACAAATATAAAGCGCTTATAGGACAAAACTAAATCAACGTTTCCCTTCTGGGTTATATATGACATGCGATGCTAACGGATCCGGCATAGTCTGAAATTCAACATTGACTCTGAACTTTCACCTCGATGTTAAAAGATCCTGAGCAGAGTTATGAGCTTTACTGTCATTCTACTGAACTCTCAGAGATTGCACAAAACTGGCGAATATGATGACATCTGACACGATTGTGAAAGTGACGAACATGCTCATTTCACGACAGCTCGTCTGTGTATTGATTCATCATTTCAATCATTGTTTGCTAAACGTCTCTGAAATAAAAGCTCAGTGCTCTTACACTGTAAAAAAATAAATAATGATTTAAGTCATGACAACATATGATTGTACATTGTTTTAACTCATTACAATTTTAAATTTTCAACTTGTTTTTATAAGATTCAGCTCATTTAAGTCAGTTTAATGTAACTTAAACATCCAAGTTCATTGTACTTAAAAAATTTAAGGCAGCAAGTTTAGTTTTTAAACTCTTTACACAGATTAGAGATCAGTCGCACATTTCAAAACTGATTTAATTGCAGATTAAAGTGTAAAACATTATTGTGATTCTTATAAGAGTTTCTGAAGATCTTTCTCAGGCTCTTCCACTCTTTATCTGAACATCACGAATGTTCGAGACTTCTACACAAATCAAACTCACTCCGTCTCATGCTGCATATTTCACTGCGCTGTTGCAACTGCGTAATCTCAGAGATCCGTGTGTGTGTCTGGTGAACCTTCAGAGTGTGTGTGTGTGTGTGTGTGTGTGTGTGTGTGTGTCTGGTGAACCTTCAGAGTGTGTGTGTGTGTGTGTGTGGTGAACCTTCAGAGTGTGTGTTATATACGAGCGTTTAAACAGCAACATGTGTCTCGTATCTGTTCAAGTATAAAGCCTTTAGTTAACGCTGGTTAATGCATGAACTCATATTAACTAACAATGAGAAATACATGTTACATTATTAATTAATCTTTGTTAATGTCAGTTAATAAAAACAACTGTTCATGTTAAAACTTATAAAATTATAGAATCACTGAATTTTTACTTTCTTGGTCTGGCTTATTTTTAATGAACTTCTACTTTTTATAATGAACTACTATAATATAGGGCCTACTATTATATATAATATTACTAATGCTATTATGTGATCTTCTTCAAGTAACGTTTTTAACTAACTACTACAGTTAAAAAGTTGATTTTTGTTGACCAGAGTTTTACTTGTAGGTTTACTACATTACTTGTAAAGAAACATGTTTCATTTTTATTCAACATTTTAAAATGTAAAAACAGAAATATAGTACTTTATAGTAAGATGTTATAGTAAAGTTCCTATATAAAATCACTAGTACTTTTATTTTATCTATTAAATACTATTATTTTACTGACTTCAAGCTACTTTTTTAAACATCTAACTACTACACTATAAACTTGGTGTAGGATTAACTTTTAAAACAACTTTCACTCAGAAAGCGCAGGTAAATTTCACAATTACATATTACATTAGAAAACACTTTACAATAAGGTTCATTAGATAACATGATGAATGAACAGTACTTCTAAGCAGTTATTAATCTTAGTTTTATTTACTAGTACATTATTAAAATCAAAGGTTGTGTTTGTTAACATTAGTTAATGCACTGTGAACTAACATGAACAAACAATGAACAGCTGGATATTATTAACATTAACAAAGATTAATAAATACTGTAACAAATGTATTGCTCATTGTTAGTTCATGTTAGATAATACATAATGAACCTTATTGTAAAGTGTTACAGAAATGACATATAACACATGTTTGAAAAAAAAAAAACAGAAAGGCCAACTAAATAAATTTCCCATAAATTGAGGAAAGATTCTTGCAATAACTTAATAATGAACTCGTCATCTGTTTCATGCACAGCTTGTTTCAGAGTGTGTGTGTGTGTGTGCGTATGTGTGTGTGTGTGTGTGTGTGTGTGATCGTGAACTCACCTGAGTGGTGTACAGAAGCGCAGTGAGAGAAGATCGCAGCACAAACTCCATCAGCACGGCTCAGTATTCCCACATCCCGGCCTTCGTGACACTCATCATTCCTCGGATCAGATCCACTGAGTGTGTGTCCCGTGTGGAGAGACGGATCCAGATCCACTGAGTGTGTGTCCCGTGTGGAGAGACGGATCCAGATACACTGAGTGTGTGTTCTTCCACTCGAGTCGATGCTCTCCTGCTCTCGGCCAATCACATCAGATCCTGAAGCAAACGGGAGATTCACAAACACAATCTCCAGCGACATCATCAACTTATGCACATCAAGAGTTTATAATCTGATCCTCAAAACTATAGAAAACTGCACGGTTCCATATAAAACTTCTCGACTCGATTTAAAGATGTCTTAAATGTTTGAATAATTATTTCATTTTTAAGTATTACGCTCAAGTATTTTCTACTGAGAAAGTATTTTTACTTTTTTAAAGTATTTTAAGTCCATAAAGTGATGGAACTCCAAAATCTTCTACATGCATTTTTTTAATCTACGAGTTCAGAGTCAAATTTAAAATATAAAATACCAGAACAAAAATTTTATGGGATATCTAACAACAATAATACAAATAAATAAATAAAAGCTGACCGGTATAGGGCAATAAGGTCTGAAAAGGAAGTCAGCTTTTGTTTTTCAACATTGAATCTTTTAACAGATTATTATTTATTATATTATTCAATCTGAAATTCAATTACCAAAAAAAGAGGTGCTTAATCTTCAGAAAATATTCAAGGGATGCAACTATATTATATAAGATGATTTGTTTCTTCTTTTTTTTAACCTGATGCTAAAATAGTGGAGATTTGTGTAATAATTAGATAACATACAAATTAAACAAAACAAAAATTCTAAATTAAAACATCAGCAGCAACAAGGCAAATTCAGTTGAAATTGAAGAAAGATTTTTGCAATAACTTACTAATAATAATAAACTTTATTTTCTAAAGCAGCTTCTCAAGGCACTTTACACAATAAATACAAAGAAAAGAAAATTCATAGAACTTGTGAATTGTTGAGCTTGTTGACTAAAGTTGTCAAAAAAAAAAAAACAAGACAATGTTAAACACAGCCGGTCTAATCTTCCTGTCATCAAATAAAACTCACACATTTATTAGTGTCATTAAAACAGTAATAGCCGCCCAAACACATGTTTTTATGGGAAGAGAAGACAAATCAATATTA
Source organism: Semotilus atromaculatus (assembly GCA_031834385.1). Lineage (NCBI taxonomy): Eukaryota > Metazoa > Chordata > Actinopteri > Cypriniformes > Leuciscidae > Semotilus > Semotilus atromaculatus. Next base: position 1,089,253 of record JAULUF010000014.1, read on the forward strand.
TGAGGGACTCATCATGTAAAAGCCTGTGGGCTCTCTCATAACTTTATGTGCCATTTGTCAAATAAAACTAATAAATAACAGCAGAGAGTCATAATAGAGCGAGTCAGTAATTACTCATTACACACGTCATCATGAGTAATTAGCCGCTTTTAACACGCACACTAACAGGAGTTTAATCTTCTTCATCAGGAAGTCAATTATGATGCATTAACAAAATGGAAAGTAATTGCCTGTAAAGCAACATTCACATCTTCCACTCGTGCATTTAGTTGTTTTTAAGGGAGATTAAACTTTACATGCACACTGCACATATTAAAATCCCAACATCTCCTACTCAAATCTCATAATCTCTTTAGAAGAGGAATAAAGAATGCAAAGATGAATTAAAGATGAACTACTCACATGTGCGGCTCATCTAATCTGAACAGAAGATGAGAATCTTGCAGATTTATAAGATGTTAAATGATGATCATCTTGAAACGTAAGGATTAGTGTAATGCGCGAGCTCTCAGGTGTAGAGAGAGAGAGAGAGAGAGAGAGAGAGAGAGAGAGAGAGAGAGAGAGAGAGAGTCTGATAATGCGTGTTTGGAGAAGTAAACATGAGCCTCGCTCAGTCGGACAGTCTGAAGCTGAAGTGAGTTCTCATGATCTCTCACAGGGTCAAGAAGAGACACACATATACAACAGAACAGATGATAAACACAGAACTGACCAGATCTGATCAAGCACACACACACACACACACACACACACACACACACACACACACACACACACACACATGCGCGCGCGCGCACACACAGGTTTGTTTTTGTGATTTATGAGGACATTCCATAGGCGTAATGGTTTTTATACTGGACAAACTGTATATTCTGTCCCCTTACACACACACACACACACACACACACACACACACACACACTGCCCCTGTCCCTAAACCTACCCATCACAGGAGACATGCTGCATTTTTACATTTTTAAAAAAACATTGTTTTTTTATGTTTTTTAAGCTATTTGAAATATGAGGACTCATGTAATGTCCTCTTAAGTCACGTGTAAGTTGTAATACCAGTGTAATATGCATGTCATTATACACATTTGTGTCCTCATATATCACAAAAACAAACACAGTCAAGCACGCACACACACACACACACACACACACGCGCGCGCACTCAAGCACGCACGCACACACACACACACGCGCGCGCGCGCACACGCACACACACACACACACAGCAAAACTGCATGTATTTGATCAAAAATAAAGTGAAATATATGTGAATATTTAGTAAAGAGTAATTTATTCCTGTGATCAAAGCTGAATGTTCATCATCATTACTCCAGTCTTCAGTGTCACATGATCCTTCAGAAATCAGGATAATATGATGATCTGAGGCTCAAGAAACATTTATGATTATTATGATTATGTATTGAAAACAATCGTGCTGCTTCAGATCGGAACTGTGATACGTTTTATTTTTCAGGATTCTTTGATGAATAGAAAATTCAAAAGATCAGCATTTATTTGAAATAGAATGTTTTGTAACATTACAAATGTCTTTACTTTTGGTCAATATAATGCATCCTAAATGAATACAATATTCTGAAGGATGATGTGACACTGAAGACTGGAGTAATGATGCTGAACATTCAGCTTTGATCACAGGAATAAATTACACTTTACCATATATTTTATTTTATAAATGCAGCCTTGGTGAGCAGAAGAGACTCTTTCAAAATCGTACAATTTTTTAAAGATTACAAACTATATATTTTTTAAATATTTAGTTTTTCAGTGGAGCATGTTTTTTTTATTTCAAATCAATACTTCCACGAAGTATTTTTTCATCAAAAATTGTATGTACCATTTTTTACATAAAATGTAATATTTCATCAATACTTCCACGAAATATAGAATATATAATATTGTACACAGACTGTGAAAAGCCTGAGGAGAAGCACGTATAACCGCTCGAGCGCTCATAAATCACTGTTGGATCTCTTCCAGCTCTTTATTCCCATCGTGACGCAGCTCTGCACACAGCGAGTGTGTGTGTGTGTGTGTGAGTGAGTGTGTGTGACTTCATGCTCTTCTATAACATCACTGAGATAAATGACTACATTAACACCAGCATCCACAAAAACACTGGACTTCAGGAAGCCGGACATTAAACGCCACTGATATCCCAGATAACAGAACGTTCTGGCAAAACTCTCCCGAAGTGACGAACAAATGTTCTTCAATAACATTAATATAACGTTCGTTCAACGTTATCCGGGTTTTAATACTATTCTCAAAACATTATTTATACATCGTTCATGGAAAAAATTTTCTTCGGTTTTCATTTTTTTAAATGCTGCTACTTGTTTCAGAACGTACAATGATTCTAAAGTAACATCCCATAATGTTTGAAGTATCATCAAATGGAATGTTCACATAACCAAGAATGTTATTAAACATTTTTTTTTTTTAATTATGTTTTGAACATTCAGAAATAACTTTTTGATTATCAAAACAAATCAACACAAAATATCAACATATTTTTGTTAGGTTAGTATTCTTTTTTTTATTTAACGTTCTATTAATGTTACTGGATGAACGTTTGATCATAACTTTGAGGAAACCTTAAAAGAACGTTCCCTGTTCGCTGGGTTTATTATTCACACTGAATAGACACACTCACTCACACACACATACACACACACACACACTGAACAGTCAGTAGTTCTTGTTATAAACTTAATTTTACAGATCGTAGTGCTGAACTACACCGGAGACTCGTTGAAAAAGCATTATAGTCCTATTCATCAAATAATATTTCACAAAATAGGTTTAAATGTTTTATTGAAATGTAAATGTCTACAAATTTCCATCCTTGAATTGAATGAGGCAATCTTTCTAGTATCATATTTGCGGACACTCTTTTTAAAAATCTTTCTCGATATTAAATTATTATTATTATATAATATAATATGCTTTCAAAAATTAAAATAGCAATTCCATGAAAGAACCATTTATCCAATGAACAGTTCTGTGCAAGTCCCCCTGTGGTGAAAATCCAGCTTTTAATGTTGTTTATGTGTCTATGTGGTGTTTTTAATATGCTTTAAGACACACACCATGTGTAAGTTCATAAGTCGACAGCATTTCTGAGTATTTCCTCCTTAAAACTGCAGTGAACCAAAGACAGTCTCAAAAACACGGTGTGAAATCGCTGGTGTTTCTGACGTCACAAACGACCTTGTAACCAATCAGATCAACGTGTGATCGTCAACCAGTGGATCTCTGAGTGAGGGAGTGAGTGGAGGCGGGGCTCATTTGCATATTCATAGAACCACGCATACTAAATGAGCCGAGGGTGTCGAGTTACATTCAAGATATTTTAAGGCATGAACAATCTTTAACATCCACAGAATCTTTCCATTGCTCTAAAAGTTTTTCAGATTATTAAAATATACATAACACTAAGAAAAAATGGTTCTTTTAAGAACTTCTCACTGAAAGGTTCTTCGGGGAATCAAAAATGAATCTGCATCACTATGAAAACACACACCGATGCTGATCAGCATCTTTATTTTGATCAAGTGAGCAAATCACAGTAATAATGTCTGATGAGCAGAAGCTCACGGTGAGCACAGCATCTGTTCTTCAGCTCATCTGACGTTCATCAAGATCTAAAGACTCTTTAAAGGTTGTGCAAGGACAATTAAAGAAGGAAAGCAGTCGGGCTGGACACACTAGGATATAAAGGAACCTCAGGAACGTTGGTAATGTAGATCGGCTGAGAGGAGGTTTCCTGCAGTTTAGAGAAGGCCAGTGTCCTGACGCTCGCATTTCTCAACTCTTTCGAGGAAGAACATCAAGTGTAAACAGAAAGATTTCTTACCAGGGACATCTCTGCATCTCTCCATTTTCATTCTGCCAATAAACATAAAACTCTCTGTGATGCAGTTTTAAAACTGCTGCCTTCTCTGTATCCTGTATATTAATAATAATAATGCAATATGTCTGCATTTCTCCTCTTCTCTAGCTCACTTCCCAATCTAGTTGTCTAATAATCCTGGCATTGTTCCCAATATTGTTGCCTTTGTGATGCATTGCTTTTTTAAAAAGAAGTTATGCTTGTGCCTCAAGTAAAATATTCATGGCTGAATTTTTCCTGAGGTTTCATCTTAATCATCGTTAACGCTGGGTAAACACAGGACTCTGTTGGGGGGAATCTGTTCAAGCTGTTTACGGCCAGCTGTAACTGGGTTAAAGTGTGTTTGGTTCTCTGGACAGGTGCTATCTGGGAAATGTAAACAGGTTGCATGATAGATGCATAAATTGTTTGGCCCGCAAAGTCATTAAAATGCGGTGCGCGTATGTTTTGATTTCAAGCTCTCTCCAGTTCCAGCGGCAGGAGCCGAGAGAAGCATGTTGTGCACCGCAAGAGTTCACACTGTCATCGCTGTGTGTTTATAATACACACTAATGATGACCAGTTTTACAGATTCATATCAGCCAGAAAATGGCTTGAATTGCTCATTTCTTCACACTCTTAACGCTCCGGCTCGAGTTCCCCAAGGCTCGGGTCCCGCTGCTGCCGAGGCGCCCACCAACACAGAACGTTTAGGGAACGTTAGTTTATGTGTGTACATATATTACATTTCCGTATGGGATAGTCCACAAACATCACATTATTCCTCTATCACAAACTATAAAGAGCACGGTTATGGGGAGATGCCAAAGGTGGATGAGACGCTTGCAAGCTATCTCTCCCCTGAGTCAGCATGTCGTGATATGGAACTACAGGTTGTGTGAGTCGCGCAACGGTGACGTCAGTAGTGGCGTCTCCGGAAGAGAGACTATGCATGTGACTGTGTTATGCTCAGTAGCTTAGCTGTAGCTGTAGCAATGAAGGTCAGTTAATAAAACAGTTCCTTCCCAGCAAGACGACTCATTCCTCTTTCATTTAAAAGCATCGACACATGACATGGTGTCAGAAGTGGCCGACTTCACGCTCTGAAAATAAGACATAGCGAAGCTCGGACCTCCGGAATCTTTTGACTTCACGCGGCCGGCGGAATGGCCGATGTGGCGCCGACGTTTCGACTGCTTTCGGGTGGCGTCAAAGTTGGACAAAGATAGCGGTGAAGTGCAGGTAAACACGCTTCTCTACGCAATGGGGAGAGAGGCGGAAGCAATATATGATTCCTTTGTGTACGATGACATCGGAGAGGATGACGAGGAAGAGGAAAGAGGTAGACCGGAGTTGGACTATGACACGGTGATAGCCAAATTCTCCGATCATTTTGTGCCCAAGAGAAACGTGATTCATGAAAGAGCATGTTTTCACAAGAGAACACAAAAGCCCGGTGAGTCAGTAGAGGCTTTTGTGAGAAGTTTATACGAACTGGCACAGTACTGTGAGTTTGGGCACACTAAAGATGAGCAAATCAGGGACAGAATAGTTATTGGTATATCTGACAACGATGTATCACAGAAGTTACAGCTCGAGCCGGAACTCTCCCTTGTACGAGCTAATCAAATAGCGCGCCAGAGCGAACAAATAAAGCAACAGAATGTGAGCCTGCGCTCGGAGTGTGAAGTAGACGCCATGAGACAGGGGAGGCGGCAGTTCCATGGCAGAAGGAGCAGTAACAACGGACAATGGAGTCAAAACAGCATCCTACCTGTCCCCGCTGTAACAGACAACATGGTAAAATACATCCTTGCCCAGCCAAGAATAAAAAGTGCAGAAGGTGTAATAAAATTGGACATTTTGAGGCAGCTTGTCAGACGAGGATGCTGAAAGAGGTGGTTACACTGCCTAGCAGCACCACTAACACAGATGAGATGTTTTTCCTTGGAGAAGTTTCTGAACATGTGTCAGACATAATGGATCAACCTGATTCAGGAAATAAGTGGCTCGTTGACTTACCTGTTAATGGCAGCACTGTGAAATTCAAAATAGACACTGGGGCAGACATCAGTGTAATATCACAGGCTGCATTCATGAGACTGCCACAGCGCTCCCGCCTGGTCACTGCAACGAAAGGACCCATCACCAGCCCCGGCGGCGAAGTTAAGAGTATTGGCAAGTTCCTGGCAACAAGTGAGTACAAAGGAGAAAAGTACAGATTCTGGATAACTGTAATTAAAGGGCCATACTCTCACAACCTCCTGGGACGGAGTGTTGCCACAAGAATGGGACTGGTCATGAGAGTAGACGGGATGGACACTGTAATGTTAAGTCAGGTGCAGTGTTAATTTCGTTGACGAAAATAACGACGAAAATAATTCGTCAACGACATTTTTTCACAGACGAAACCGAGACGATAACTAAATAAAATGTAGTTTTGAATGACAAAGACTATGACGAAAATCTATTGACATTTTCGTCAACGAATAAAAACTAGACGAAAATGTTCAACGCATCCTCATCCCAAGGCGTCATATTCTGGCACTTTGACAAAGCGTCTAAATCGAACGCACATGGAACCCTTTAGCGTCAATATAATACGCCAAGATATGGGTAGGTCGTGTGTGGTAGATGCGCACATTTGTAGGTTACTGTAACGTGATCTACCCCGCGGTCATAAAACGTTAAAAAATGTGAACGTCTGGGAGAATGAGTAGAGCAGACATATAGATCTGAATAAGAGTGACGATGCAAAAAAGAGCTTTATTCGGTGCGGTTTTCTGTGCGCACACACCTAACCCGAAGCGTGCAGTCATGCACAATACTGTACACCTACAGCGCGCAAGTAGGCTACTGAACTGAGCTCTCTTTCGTGTCTGAATGGACAAATACACACAACAGTATGTCTAAATGTCCGTTTTGGAGAGTATTCATGTAAACTATGCTGGTTATGTCTTAAACTGTGAGTGTATCGGATGTGCATCAGTACAATTGTATCCACATGTCATTGGACATGATCCGACGTCTTAAAGTGACAGTGGCAATAAACCTAATGCGGTCCGTGTCCTTAATTTTGATCAAGCAACAAAAGAAAAAGAGAAAAGCATTCACTGTTTGTTAATAGCTTTAATAAGGATTAATTATATTTAATTCATACAAATAAATATGTCTGCTTGAAAGAATAAAGAATGATGTATGCAAGTAGTTATAAGGAATGCATATATCATTCATTGTAAAGAGTGTTGTAGGCTACTTTAGGAAAAGTGGTTTTATTTAATTTTAAGATATTTTTTAAGTAACAGCAGTTAAATCTGTATCTGTATTGCATGTTCAAACTTAAAAATCATTCATATTAATAGGTTAATAGATGTTTTCTCCGGGAGTATATGGGTTTGGAAATTTTAGAGAAATTCTAAATTCATTACAATTGAACTAAACCCATTATATTTTAGTCAACTAAATCTACTGTAGATTTAGTCGACTAAAATGTTATTGTATTTCGTCGACTAAAACTAGACTAAAACTAAAACAATTCAGATGACTAAAATATGACTAAAACTAAATGGCATTTTAGTCAAAAGACTAAGACTAAAACTAAATCAAAATTTGCTGACAAAATTAACACTGGTCAGGTGTTTGGGGATATTGGCGACCCCGTAAAAATCGAACTTAAAGCTGACTGTGAGCCCTACTCACTGACGACGCCACGTCGCATCCCATTCCCCCTCCTGGCTAAAGTAGAGGCTGAACTTAATCTAAAACGCTTAAATAAGGCGGTCAAGCGAGAGAAGAAGAAGAAGAAGAAGTTTTATTTATATAGCGCCTTTCCAAAGCTCAAGGTCGCTTTACATGGTACCTTTATAATACATTTAAATACTGACGCACAACTTTACAATCACAAAGGACACATATAATCACATTTAGACGAAGTACATGTTAAACAGATATGTTTTTAACTGTGTCTTGAAAGCAGTCACTGATGAAATATTTCGAAGTGAAAGGGGCAGTGAATTCCATAATGTTGGCGCATTAACACTAAATGACCTTCCACCTACTGTAGATAATCGAAAACGAGGGATGGACAGTAAACCAAGTTCAGTCGATCTGAGAGAACGTGTAGGACGGTAGGTGAAAAGTAGATCAGACAAATATGGGGGTGCAAGACCGTTTAATGCCTTATATGTTAAAAGCAATACCTTAAAGTGGATACGAGATGAAACAGGTAACCAGTGAAGGTCATGAAGCACCGGAGTAATGTGAGCAGAACGCCTGGTGGAGGTGAGAACTCTTGCTGCTGAGTTTTGGACGTACTGTAATCTTGCAATAAGTTTTTTGGGAAGGCCAAGAAATAAAGCATTGCAATAATCCAGACGTGATGTGATTGATGCATGAATTAAGAGTTCGGCGTCAGCTAAAGTGAGAGATGGTCTTAGACGAGCAATATTTCGAAGATGAAAGAAAGAGTTTTTAACAATGGAAGAAATATGAGAGCCAAAAGACAGAGTTGAGTCAAATAAGACACCGAGGTTGCGAGTCAGTGATGAAGGCTTTATATGGAAACCATCAATATAGAAGGACTGGTCCATCCTTTTGACTGAGGCTGGAGAGCCAATCACTAATATCTCAGTTTTATTATCATTTAATTTAAGGAAGTTAAGGGACATCCAATGCTTTATGTCCCTGATGCATGCAGTGAGTGAGTCAGGCAGGGATGGTCTATCGGAACTGGTGGTGAAGTAAATTTGGATGTCATCTGCATAGCAATGGAATTGTAGTCCATGCCTGCGTATGATGCTACCAAGTGGGTGTATGTAGATGATAAACAAGAGTGGACCAAGAACCGAACCTTGTGGAACGCCCCGTGTAAGTAGATTGGTGGCAGAATTATGACCTTGTATGGTGATATAATACATTCTGTCAGTGATATAGGAAATAAGCCAGGAAAGAGCGGAACCAGTGATACCAATATCAGAAAGCCGAGAAATAAGCAATTCATGGCAGACTGTGTCAAAAGCGGCGCTTAGATCAAGGAGCATCAAGATGTTTATTAACCCTGAATCCATCGATGAGAGAATGTCGTTAACCACACGCAGAAGAGCAGTTTCAGTGCTGTGAGATGGGCGAAAACCTGACTGAAAAGGTTAAAAAAGACCATTCATATCCAAATAAGAGCGTAATTGTGAAGCAACAACCTTTTCAAGGATTTTGCTTAAGAATGTTAGGTTTGATATCGGTCTGTAATTGTCCATGTTTAGATGATCAAGGCCAGGTTTTTTAAGAATGGGAGTCACTGCAGCAGTTTTTAATTCCGCTGGGACAATGGCACAAGCTAAACTACAGTTTATCATGTGAGTTATGAATGGTGCGACCTCGAGGACGCACTTCTTAAGTAGAACAGTAGGCGTAGGATCGAGCCGGCAGGATGTAGAATTTGACTTCACAATTAGGTCACTTATGGCAACAGGAGTAGTCAGAGTAAAAGTAGAGAGAGGGTTTGACGAGTGGGCTGGACCAGTTGTCATTAAGTTTGAGTCACTTGTATGCGTGTTTTTGGTGATGGAAGAAGTGATAGACATCAATTTGTCTGAAAAGAGAGAGGTACATCATGACAACATTGGAGGATATTGCTCCCAAGCTAGCCGGAGCTAAAGTGTTCTCTACCCTTGACGCCTCCAGCGGATTTTGGCAGATCCCCTTGGATGCTGCAAGCCAAAAGCTGACAACCTTCATCACCCCAATGAGGAGATTCTGTTTCCGAAGGCTACCATTTGGGATAACATCGGCTCCAGAAATCTTCCAACGACAGATGTCGACACTGTTAAAGGGTCATGATGGAGTTGTTGTAGTAATGGACGACATACTGGTTTATGGAGCAACAATGGAAGAACATGACACCTGTCTTGATGTGGTGCTGATGACCATAAAGGACAGTGGTTTAAAGTTGAACAAGGCTAAGTGTCATTTCGGCAAAACAGAAATAAAGTACTTTGGCCACCTCATAAGTGCAGAAGGCATGAGACCGGACACTGATAAAGTTAAAGCCATCACACGGATGCCAAGCCCAACCAATGTTACGGAGCTTAAACAGGTTCTGGGTCTTGTCAACTATGTCGGAAAGTTCCTGCCTGGCCTCTCCTCACATCTGCATCCCATCACTGCCCTGCTCAGGAAAGAAAGTGAGTGGGTGTGGAGTGATGTTCAAGAAGCGGCGTTTGAGAAAGTGAAAGCTATGCTCGCGTCAGCACCAGCACTTGCATATTATGATGTTAACTGCAAGACTGTCATCAGCGCTGATGCGAGCAGCTACGGATTAGGTGCGGCATTATTGCAGGAACAAGAGGGTGTGTTAAAGCCAGTTGCATTCTGCTCCCGCACATTGTCAGATGCAGAGAAGAGATACTCCCAAATTGAAAAGGAGTGTCTTGCAGGGGTGTGGGCATGTGAGCGCTTCGCTCGCTATGTGCAAGGCATGGAAAACTTCCTTCTACAAACAGACCACAAACCACTGGTACCACTCATAAATACATACGACCTGGACAAAGTCCCTCCAAGGTGCCAAAGACTCCTAATGCGCCTACTGAGATTCAATGTTGTGGCGGAACACGTCCCGGGGAAGCAGCTTATCATAGCCGATGCTCTCTCTAGGAGCCCACTGACTGACAGCGGTGATGAACACACTGACCAGGACGTTCAAGCATATGTGGAGTCAGTGGTAGAAAATGCGCCTGTTTTATCGGATAAACTTAGCAAAATCCGCTCCGCTACACTAGAGGATGAAGAGCTGCAAAAGATTGTGCAGTTCATTAGGAATGGATGGCCACCAAAGACATCGCTGTTTCCATCCCTGCATGGATATTATTCTGCCAGAGCTCACCTCTCTGAGGCCGATGGACTAGTGTTGTATCAAGATAGACTGGTTATCCCAACTGCACTTAGGTCAGAAGTGCTCAAACAGCTACACGAGGGACACCAAGGTCTAACAAGGTGTCGCGTTCGAGCTAGGATGTCAGTATGGTGGCCTCGTATCAGTGCAGAGATCACAAAGATAGTGTCATCATGTAAGTTCTGCATTGAAAATAGACTCACTCAACCGCTCCTCACCACACCTTTACCTGGGGGACCCTGGCAGCGCATTGCTGCTGATTTGTGCGAGCTAGAAAGACAGAACTATCTCATTGTGACTGATTATTATTCCAGGGACATTGAAATTTCCCACCTGTCTTCAACATCCAGCCACCAGGTCATTACCAGGCTCAAAGGCATGTTTGCAAGATGGGGAATACCGCTGGAGCTGGTGAGCGACAATGCCACACAATTCACCTCGGGTGAGTTTCAAGACTTCTGCCAAAATTACGGGTTTGCGCATACGACTACCAGCCCTCATTACCCCCAAGCAAATGGTGCTGTCGAGAGAGCTGTGCAGAGTGCTAAGCGCATCCTAAAGAAGTCCGATCCATATCTTGCTCTAATGTGTTACAGAGCCACCCCTAGTGCTGCTACGGGGGTGAGCCCGGCTTCACTTATGGCTGGAAGAGACATTAGGACCACACTTCCTATGTTGGAAGGAAAACTACAAGCTTCTCCTGTGGACAGACATCAAATCCAGCAGAAGGATGCTCAGACTAAATCAGCCTACCGGTTTTTCCACGATCGCCGTCACTCTGCTCTGCCACTTCCTGAACTCCAATCTGGGCAGGCCGTTAGAGTGAAATTGGATGGAGAAAAGGGGTGGAAAACGTCTGCGAAAGTCATTAGCAAGTGCAGTGAGCCCCGGTCTTACATTGTGAAGACAGACAGCGGTGCTGTGCTGCGACGCAATAGAAGACATCTGCAGGCAGTCCCGGAGCTTGCTGACTCTCCAGACCAGCAGCAACAGTCTGAGGGATCTCCGCTGCAGCTGCCCAGCAGCCCTCCTTCTGTGGCTAGACCCAGTCATGGTGACCCTGCTTCTGTCCAGAGACTGATTCACCTGTGGTGTGTTCACCATACCAGCCGTCCCCTCAGAGAACTGTTCAAGTGACATCCAGAGGTCGTGAGGTCAGAGTACCTCTCAGATATAGAGACACTTAAATACTTATTGATACTTATCTTCACACCGTTTCCTCAGTATTCCTGTTTTGAGCGATAAGTGCAGTTAATAAACCTACATTATGTTTCCGAGTTATGTTCCATAGGAATAGATTGTTATGTTTAGGAAAGATCCGATAATCGATAGGATAAATGGGAATTAAGTGCCTGAGATCGTAATAAGTAATGCTGATGTAATTCATCAACCCCCCCAGAGACTGTTATGTTCATGTTTATCTTTATTTGATGTAGTACATCTTGTTTAACTGTTGAAGCTTTAACCTTTGAAAAGGGGGAGATGTCGTGATATGGAACTACAGGTTGTGTGAGTCGCGCAACGGTGACGTCAGTAGTGGCGTCTCCGGAAGAGAGACTATGCATGTGACTGTGTTATGCTCAGTAGCTTAGCTGTAGCTGTAGCAATGAAGGTCAGTTAAGAAAACAGTTCCTTCCCAGCAAGACGACTCGTTCCTCTTTTATTTAAAAGCATTGACACATGACACAGCATCTTCCCTTAAAGTCATGGATTTTTGAAAATGCCCTTTCGTGTAGTGTGTAATAAAGCTCTAAGTGAATGAAAACATCCTGCAAAGTTTTAAATCTGAAAGTGCACCGTATATAAAGTTATTGTCTTTCAAAAGTGAGAGTCAACTCTGAGTCAATAAAACGAATTGTTTTTCAAATGAGTCAAAAGACGTTTCGTTGTGACGTCTAGACGAAACATTAGCATTAGCTTTAATTAGTTTTGTTCCAATTTTCATTTAACACAAAGTGCATAATGCAATCATATCAGACATAAACTGTAAAGCTTCATTGTTCAACACTTCATTTAAAATATGTATTTGAATTTCTGAGAATTTTTACTGAATTGCAATTCTGCTTCCTTTAATTCAAATTCTAATTGTAATTCTAGATCCTGTTTTGGACATCAATTCAAATTCAATTCAAATTCTGAATTGTGCACAAGCCTGGTATGCGATATGCTGGATTGATAGTGAGTACTAACAGCCATGTTAGTTGTTTATATTCATTATGATAAAGTTAGGTATTTTATTACTTGTGATTCTGACATGATGTGACTCCATGCACTGCTCCTCTCCGCTCGGCGCTGGTGAACGCTCCTCCAGCTGAGCGCGGGCGGCATCGCGCGGTCATGTGTTTTGGGGGCGTGGCTTAGGAAGGAGCCCAGACGGGAGGGGGAGGGGTTAATGAAATAAGTAGCTGTGTTTATTGCAGCACTGAGAGGACTACAGACACTCGATTTTTATACTTTCTTTTTCAGAGTACTTACATTTTAATTATGCATTGATATATAAAGACAGTTTTAACAAATTTGGAAACAAGTTTTTTTGGAAAATTTCTACCTACCCTACCTTTAATGGGAAAATTAGCGAAACGTTCTTAAAAGCAACATTTTTATTAGCTGTGATGAAAACACCCTTTTGGAACCTTTATTTTCAAGAGTCTAGAAGCTTGTGAGTGCCTGATCGATAATATAGGGGTTTATAATAATTCTCATCCATATGACTGCACAGAACGGTGAATCTCTGCTCACGTGTTTGGCTCTTCTGTTTACATTCTCCGAGCAGAGAGTCGACGGCCCCCGACACACACACTCACACACACACAGACCACCGTATATGTCCAACACAAGTGGGAAAAACAAACAAGCTTCTGAACACGGCGTCCGGCCTCGGTCAACAACACGCTCCAGATCCCCGGAGGGCACAGGTCCTCCACATCTCCTTCTTCATGAGCCGTCTCTGTGGTTACAATCAACCAGCGCTTCACTGAAACATCTCTTGATATATAGAGCACGATAGAATAGCCTCATGCACCATTTTCACATTTACCGGTTTGGAATGTGGAATATAAACTATAACAGGGTAAACTTCAATGGAGATTAATGAGAGACTGTGGCAAATAACATTTTTGCTTTCCCATTTACTCCAACAGCAAAAACAAAACACACTATTGCATTTCCCAAATAGGATTAGCTGCATTAGAAAGCATTCTCTACTAGAGGTTTATATGACTTGCTTCTTTCAGCCAAACACATTCAGAGTTTTATTAAAAATAGTTTGTTTAGCAGGATCTTTTTTATTTCCTGCTGAGCAACATTAATCGCATCCAAAATAAAAGTTTGTTTACATAATATATGTGTTTCTACTGCGTATAATTAATTGGTATATATACACACACATGCATGTATATATTTAAGAAAAATGTGTTGTTTATATATAAAAATATATATATTTATATATAATATAAATTATGTATAAATATATATACACAGTATATACATGCAAATATTTCTTAAATTTACACATGCATATGTGTGTAGCCTATTTATATATATATAAAATAATTATACACAGTACACACATAAATATTATGTAAACAAACTTTTATTTTGGATGCGATTAATGTTGCTCAGCAGGAAATAAAAAAGATCCTGCCTCTTCCCAGCTTTATAATGGGAGTGAATGGTAAAGCGCTGCATCCATATAACAGTAATCCATACGATCCAGGGGTTCATAAAGGCCTTCTGAAGCAAAGCCATGTTTTTGTTAGAAAAATATCTATATCCATAGCATTAGTTTGATGTAGGGATGCACCGAATCCAGATTTTTGGGGTTCTGCCGAATACCAAATCCATTGGTTAAGATTCTGCCGAATCCGAAACCGAATAACGAATCCTACTCTCATCCTCAGTCACTTAACACAGTAAACACATTAATGAAGTAAATAACGTCCACAGAAGTGGATTTTTCCTTTTATTTTATTTTAATTAAAAAGAAAAGAAAAAAAAAGAATAAGCAACCTTATTCATTTTAACAGCAGCAATGTTATGTATTGTTTAGGGTCCTTGCCACCACGACAAGTCCAAATTGTATTCTTTTGACTGGAAGTACTGTCAAACAACACTTTTTCTGCTCATGAGTTCCATTTTCACTTTCTCACAGCATTCGAACGGTGCACTAACGAGTGGTAAAAAGGCGTGGCCCCTTTAAGAGCTGCGCGCGCGCCCTGTTGAACTCTCTGCTCTGCAGTCTGTATTGTATCGTGCATGTTGTGGGTTATTTCTGTTTGATGCTTATTTTTATCTCATTTTGTTTATTAAGTAATGCTGTGGACGGCAGAACGTGTGAAGACCGTTAAACGAGTTCAATTGGGGAATAAAGTGCGAGTTGTGAGATGGCAATCGCCTCTGTGAATCTGTCTGGCCTCTGCTATAACTTTAATGTTAGCTGTGAGCTATCCTATTTTTCTTCTGCCTCCGAACGGGCATCGGAATGCAAGATTCGATCGTATCATCTCGTATAGTGTGTCATAGTGGGCGACAACCTACGATGCTTCACGACATCACGACAAAAAGACAAGCATGTTGAATTTTTTAACGGTCGTCCACGACGGGTCCCGTCACATGTATGAGGTTTTAACAGTCTGTTTTTGTAATATGTTATCGTTGTGGCAAGCTAGCAACATTATTTTACTTGTTCTACTGGCTAAAAGTAAAAATATACAAGAAAACAATATTTTACCTCAAGTTCTCTTTGGAGGATTGACAGCCCATAGTGTCCTGTTCGAGCAATCCAGGAACGTGTCCATTGTCGGGTTTTCTTTCTTTTTTTTAACGTTTTTCTGAACACAGGACAGCCAATACAACACTCACCGCTTCATCCATTGTTTGTTTACGTTCGTTTCCGGAAGTCACTCGCTACTAGTTTCACCTTCTCGATAACATCACGCGCGTCGTTAAAGACGGCACGCGATGACTGGTCAGGAGGAACCAAGTAGTAGTCTGACATGTTTCTTGTCCACGACATGAGAGGATTGTAGGAGTCAAAATCGCGTAATCTGACCCAGTGATTATCGTAACAGACAAAAAATCGTGTAATCTGAACCAGGCATAACACGACGCTACACTCATAGGTTACACTACGTAAACACCTTCCCGTAATCAACGGCGGCGTGGCGTTGACCAGCGTAGCGCAAGCCCGGTTCCGGTTCGGTAGAAAAAAATTCTAAGGTTCGGCAGAAACCGAACCCCGTTAAAAAGCCCAATTATTCGTCCGAATCCGAATCCTTGATTCGGTGCATACCTAGTTTGATGTTGGTCTGTTTAATTGGTTAGTGTGAGAGCAAATGAAACTCAGTTGAGTCGCTTACCCGAGTACACGTGAATCCGCAGCGGTTTACATTGAGTCGAGTGGATGAAAATTATAGTTTTCAATTTAAATGAACAAGTTTGTTGGTGGGCTTAGGTTTCATAAACATTTTTCTGTCCAGACTCGATCATAAACAGCGTTTCGCTTCTCATTCTCAAAGCGGCTCGAGCTGAAAGCAAAGACAAACAAACCGAGAGCGCGCCCTGTGTTCGAGTCACTAACTAATGACTCTTACGAGCAATGAATCGTTTAAAAAAACTCGAATTGAATCAGTATCACCAATCCTTTATGGAACGAATCATACTGTGCCACAAATAATGCAAACATATTCCATCGTTTTCAGTAAACCTCTTCGCTAATGCATATCCTCGTTTTTATAACTTACTAAGATGTCAAGTCAAGTCAAATATATTTATATAGCCTAGCGCTTTTCACAATACAGATTGTATCAAAGCTGCTTCACAGTATCAATCAAAACAACTTAACAATGTTTGTTTATTACTGGAAAAAAGACATCCAAGTTTGGTAGGGCTGATCAATGGTATGATTGGTTAATTAATTTGAATATCCCCAACTGAGCAAGCCAAAGGCAACAGTGGCAAGGAACCGAAAAACTCCATCAAGTGACCCAATGGTGTCCTAAAACTCAACGCATCCTCATCCCAAGGCGTCATATTCTGACACTTTGACAAAGCGTCTAAATCCAACGCCCATGGAACCCTTTAGCGTCAATATAACACGCAGAGAGATGGGTAGGTTTAGGTATGGTGTAGGGTTAGGGTTAGACCGCTAGGAGGCGCCTTCTGACCCATATATATCGGCGTCTCATATTGACGCTAAAGGGTACCATGCGCGTTCGATATAGACGCTTTGGCAAAAGCGTCATTATATTACGCCTTGGGATGAGAACGGGCTGTAAAACTCCATCAGGTGACCCAATGGTGTCCTAAAACTCCATCAAGTGACCCAATGGTGTCCTAAAACTCCATCAGGTGACCCAATGGTGTCCTAAAACTCCATCAAGTGACCCAATGGTGTCCTAAAACTCCATCAAGTGACCCAATGGTGTCCTAAAACTCCATCAGGTGACCCAATGGTGTCCTAAAACTCCATCAGGTGACCCAATGGTGTCCTAAAACTCCATCAAGTGACCCAATGGTGTCCTAAAACTCCATCAGGTGACCCAATGGTGTCCTAAAACTCCATCAGGTGACCCAATGGTGTCCTAAAACTCCATCAAGTGACCCAATGGTGTCCTAAAACTCCATCAAGTGACCCAATGGTGTCCTAAAACTCCATCAAGTGACCCAATGGTGTCCTAAAACTCCATCAGGTGACCCAATGGTGTCCTAAAACTCCATCAGGTGACCCAATGGTGTCCTAAAACTCCATCAAGTGACCCAATGGTGTCCTAAAACTCCATCAGGTGACCCAATGGTGTCCTAAAACTCCATCAAGTGACCCAATGGTGTCCTAAAACTCCATCAAGTGACCCAATGGTGTCCTAAAACTCCATCAAGTGACCCAATGGTGTCCTAAAACTCCATCAAGTGACCCAATGGTGTCCTAAAACTCCATCAAGTGACCCAATGGTGTCCTAAAACTCCATCAGGTGACCCAATGGTGTCCTAAAACTCCATCAAGTGACCCAATGGTGTCCTAAAACTCCATCAGGTGACCCAATGGTGTCCTAAAACTCCATCAGGTGACCCAATGGTGTCCTAAAACTCCATCAAGTGACCCAATGGTGTCCTAAAACTCCATCAAGTGACCCAATGGTGTCCTAAAACTCCATCAGGTGACCCAATGGTGTCCTAAAACTCCATCAGGTGACCCAATGGTGTCCTAAAACTCCATCAGGTGACCCAATGGTGTCCTAAAACTCCATCAAGTGACCCAATGGTGTCCTAAAACTCCATCAGGTGACCCAATGGTGTCCTAAAACTCCATCAGGTGACCCAATGGTGTCCTAAAACTCCATCAAGTGACCCAATGGTGTCCTAAAACTCCGTCAGGTGACCCAATGGAGAAAAAAAACCTTGGGAGAACCCAGGCTCAGTCGGGAGCCAGTTCTCCTCCGGCGTTTATGAACTAGAGGCCGAATTTACAGTAACTGTAAGATAAAAAATGTAAATGAATGCCTGGCTGAATAGATGCGTCTTTAGTCTAGTTTTAAACTGGGAGAGCGAGTCTGAGCAACGAACAATATCAGGAAGGCTATTCCAGAGCTTCGGAGCTAAATGTGAAAATGCTCTCCCTCCTTTGGTGGATCTGGATAACCTAGGAAGTACCAGAAGCCTCGAATTTAGTGATCTTAAAGAGCGCGATGGATTATAGGGCGATAGAAGATCCGTTGTGCAAATACATCTACTGATGCTACTGGACACATCTTCAGTGATGTTCCTGGAATCATTGGGTGTTTCGGGTCTTTCAACATCATACACCCTCCTCCAGGTGACCCAGCTGTGGCTGATCAGACCCCAGCTTGTGTCCAGTTGGCAAATCTAGCTACCCTGCCCCCATGGATCTCTTCTCTTGAGCCATAGCCATCTTGAGGCTTTCTCTGCCGCTTCCGTGGTATTGCGGATGGCTCTTCTCCTCCTCACCCCATCAATGCCTAACAGACTGAAGGCTCTGGACAGGGATTGTGCTATAAAGCCCCTGCATCCTACCTCTATTGGGAGACACCTTGCTCTCCATCCAGCTTGTCGACACTCGCTTACTAGTCCCTCATACTTGGCGAGCTTCCTCTCAAAACGTTAAATAGACTGGAGCTAAACCATTTAGGGCTTTATAGGTCAGTAGCAATACCTTGTAATTAATACGGAACTTTATAGGTAACCAATGAAGTGATGATAAAATCGGTGTTATATGATCATATTTTCTTGATCTAGTAAGAACTCTAGCGGCTGCATTTTGGACTAACTGTAGCTTGTTTATTGAAGATGCAGGACAACCAGCTAATAAAGCATTACAGTAATCTAGTCTCGAGGTCATGAATGCATGAACTAACTTTTCTGCATCAGAGACTGATAGCATATTACGTAGCTTAGCAATGTTTCTAAGGTGGAAAAAGGCTGTTTTTGTAACATATGAAATATGCTTTTCAAAAGACAGGTTGCAGTCTAATATAACACCCAGGTCTTTTACTGCAGTGGATAAAGTAACAGGGCATCCTTCTATGTTAAAGTCGTGCTGTGAAAGGTTTTGTGGATGGTTTTTAAAACCGATAAGTATTACCTCTGTCTTGTCTGGATTTAGTAAAAGAAAATTACGCGTCATCCAATCTTTTATATCTTTAACACAATCTGTCAATTTGGATAATTTAGCGTATTCATCTGGCCGTGATGAAATATATATCTGAGTGTCATCAGCATAACAATGGAAACTAATTCCATGTTTCCTTATAATATTACCAAGTGGCAGCATATATATTGAGAATAATAAAGGGCCTAACACAGATCCCTGCGGCACTCCATAGTTTGCCGAAGTTATGATCGGTTTTTCTCCATTTAAATAGACGAAATGGTAGCGGTCAGATAAGTATGACCTGAACCAGCTTAATGCTTGTCCTTGAAAACCAGTGTAATTTTGTAGTCGATCTAAGAGTATTGTGTGATCTATAGTATCGAACGCTGCACTAAGATCAAGTAAAACTAGTACTGAGATACAGCCTTGGTCCGAAGCTAAAAGTAAATCATTTGTGATTCTAACCAGCGCAGTTTCAGTGCTATGATGTGGCCTGAATCCAGACTGAAACTTTTCATAGATGTCGTTTTCTTGCAAGAAAGAGCCGCGTTGAGCGGACACAAAGATGTGTGGTCATGAAATGAATTTGATGAGTCTTATCTAATAAAATAACAAAATATAAATGACAAGCAAAATATAAATGACAAGGAAAAATGTAAACTAAAATGTTTTTGGAGGGTCTTGAGATTGTTTATTATGGAAGCTTATTTCCACCAAAGAATAAAATAGGCAAAGGCTTTGTGCTCTCCCAGCTAACACAGAACGTTTAGGGAACGTTAGTTTATGGTTCTCTAAAGGTTAGTTTGAACCAAACCAAAAACTAACGTTTAGGGAACGTTTCCTCAGGGTTATAACGTTCCCTGAACGTTAAGAAAACTTTCCATGGGAACCAAAACCTAAAAAACCCTTAAGGGAACGAGTGTGAACAGGAGACGAGGGTCGTCAGCCAATAAAGCTGGTGATGGGAGTCCCGAGGGTCAATGACTGTCAGTCTGAAGCATCACTGGGAATTATCCGCACATTCACCTCCCAGTAAACCAGTTAGAAGGACATGCCCTCCAGTCCCCCAGGCCAGAACTCACAGATGCACACTGAGAGGCATTTCTTCATGGATATATTGGCAATTTATTATTCCCTGAACGGCACAGGTCTGCTCCAGACCCCAGTGTGCGCTCAGGCCGGGTGTTGCTGGTCTGGAAATGATGAATTAAGGGAAAACCAGTTGTTGGAAGAGGGTGTGTTCATGGCGAGAGGAACGGGGAGATTCTTAGGCAAGATGGATTTTGTATTTAGACTGTCTCACAGTCGCACTATAAGCTCATCTAAACAGCGAGTGCAGATAAATCAGCTTCA